>PVIA01003759.1:0-158415 GCA_004024845.1 Tonatia bakeri
AATAGCCTTAGCAACTTGAGAAAGAAGGACAAAATTGGAGGGATCACAATACCTGATATGAAATTATACTCTAAGGCCACCCTGATCAAAACAGTCTGGTACTGGCATAAGAATAGACACATCGATCTACGGAACAGAATAAAGAGCCCAGAAATAAACCTGTGTCTTTATGGTCAATTAATATTTGACAAAAGAGGAAAGAGCATACAATGGTGTAAAGACAGTTTTGTCCTGGCTGGTATAGCTCAGTGGATTGAGCACGGGCTGCGAACCAGGCATCGCAGGTTCGATTCCCAGTCAGGGCACATGCCTAGGTTGCAGGCCATGTCCCCCAGCAACCGCACATTGATGTTTCTCTCTCTCTCTCTCTCCCTCCCTTCCCTCTCTAAATATAAATAAATAAATATTTTTTTTAAAAAAAGACAGTTTCATCAATAAATGGTTTGGGGAGAACTGAACCAGTATATGCCAAAAAATGAAACTAGACCATTCTCTTACACCATACACCAGAATACACACAAAATGGATAAAAAACCTAAATATAAGTTGTGATACCATAAAAATCACAGAGGAAAACACAGGCAGTAAAATTTCGGATATCTTGCATAGCATTGTTTTTGCCAATGTATTTCCTAGGGCAAGGGAAATAAAGGAAAAAATAAACAAATGAGACTACATCAAACTAAAAATCTTGGACTTCCAGCCAAGATAGAGGTTTAGGTAGACAGACACACTGTGCCTCCTTGCACAACCAAAATAAGGACAACAAAAATTTAGAAACAAAATAACAACCAGTACTGACAGAAAATTGAGCTGTATGGAAGTCTGACAACCAAGGAATTAAAGAAGACATATTCATCCAGACCGGTAGGAAGGACGGAGTTGGGCAACAGGCTGGAAACAGGTCCAGGCAGGAAAAAAATGTGTTGGCTGGCAGACCCCAGGCATGCAAAGCAGCAGCAGGGAGACCCAGCGAGGCGGCGGATTGTGGAGGGGCAGGGCACACAAGGCAGCTGGCAGATTGGGCAGTCCCACATTTGTGCACAGATAAACTAGGCAAAACTGGGGAGTGAGACAGACTGTGCGACCCAGAGCCCCAGGGCCCTAAGGCCCCAGTGCCAGGAAATAAAGCCTCAAAGCACTGATTGAAAACACCTCTGGGGGTTAAGGTATGGGGAGAGACTCCCAGCCTCACAGGAGAGTTCATTGGAGAGACCCAAATGGTCCTAGAACTTACACAAACCCACCCACATGGGAATCAGCACCAGAAGGGCCCAGTTTGCTTGTGGGAAGTGGCGGAAGTGACTGAAATCCACCAGAGAGGAGCAAGTGCCATTGTTCCCCCTCGGACTCCTCCCCAACATATAGCATCACAACCCAGCGACGTGGTTACCCCTCCCTGGTGAACACCTAAGGCTCCTCCTCTCATCATGTAACAGGTGCATCAAGACAAAAAAAAATGGCCCAAATGAAAGAACAGATCAAAGCTCCAGAAAAAATACAACTAAGTCACAAAGAGGTAGCCAACCTATCAGATGCACAGTTCAAAGCACCGGTGATCAGGATCCTCACAGAATTGGTTGAATTTGGTCACAAATTAGATGAAAAAATGAAGGCTACGCTAAGTGAAATGAAGGGAAATGTACAGGGAACCAATAGTGATGGGAAGGAAACTGGAACTCAAAACAATGGGGTGGACCAGAAGAAAGAAAGAAACAATCAAGTGGAAAACAATGAAGAAATAAGAATTCAAAAAAATGAGGAGAGGCTTAGGAACCTCCAGGACATCTTTAAACATTCCAATATCTGAATTATAGGGGCACTAGAAGGAGAAAAGGAAGAGCAACAAGTGGAAAAGTTATTTGAGCAAACAATAAAGGAGAACTTTCCCGGGAAGCTCAGAGAGTCCCAAAGAAGTTGGACCCAAGGAGGAACACACTGAGGCACATCATAATTACATTAGCCAAGGTAAAAATGAAGGAGAGAATTTTAAAAGCAGCAAGAGAAAAGGAGACAGTTACCTACAAAGGGGTGCCCATCAGACTGTCAGCTGATTTCTCAAAAGAGACCTTGTAGGCAAGAAGGGACTAGAAGGAAGTATTCCAAGTCATGAAAGGCAAGGACCTACATCCAAGATTGCTCTATCCAGCAAAGCTTTCATTTAGAATGGAAGGGCAGATAAAGTACTTCTCAGATAAGGTGAAGTTTAAGGGGTTCATCATCACCAAGCCCCTATCATATGAAATGTAAAAGGGACTTATCTAATAAAAAGAAGATAAAAAAATGTACAGTAAAATGACAGCAAACTCACAATTATTAACAACCATACCTAAAACAAAAAGATACTAAGCAAACAACTAGAACAGGAACAGAACCACAGAAATGGAAATCATGTGGAGGGTTATCTACAGGGGAGTGGGAGGAGGAGAGAGGGGGAAAAGGTACAGAGAATAAGTAGCACAGATGGTAGGTAGAAAATAGACAGGGAGAGGGCCAGAATAGTATGGGGAATGTAGAAGCTAAAGAACTTATAAGTATGACACATGGACATGAACTAAAGTGGGAGAATGTGGGTGGGAGAGGGTGTGCAGAGTGGAGGGGAGTGCAGGGGGGAATAGGACAACTGTAATAGCATAATCAATAAAATATATTTTAGAAAAAACTAAAAATCTTCTGCACAGCTAAAGAAACCGTCATCAAAATAAAAAAGAAACTGACTACATGGGAGAATGTATTTGTCGGCAACACATCGGACCAGGGTTTAAACTCCAAAATATAAAAAGAACATCAGGAAGACAAATAATCCAATTTTAAAATGAGCAAAGGACCTGAACAGTCACCTTTCCAAGGAGGACATATAGATGGCCAATAGACATATGAAAAGATGCTCAACAACTCTAGCCATCAGAGAGATGCAAATTAAAACCACAATGAAATATTACCTCACACCTGTCAGAATGGCTATCATTAATAAATCAACAAACAACAAGTGCTGGTGAGGATGTGGAGAAAAGGGAACCCTAGTGTACAGTTGGTGGGCATGCAGACTGTTGCAGCCACTGTGGAAAACAGTATGGAGTTTCCTCAAGAAACTAAAAATGGAAGTGCCTTTTGACCCAGCGATTCCACTGCCGGGAACATACCCAAAGAATCCCAAAATAACAATTCTAAAGAATTTACTGTGCAACCACATGTTCATAACAGTGCTATTTATAATAGCCCAGATTTGTAAATAGCCTAAGTGCCCATCGGTAGATAAATGGATACAAAAAACAAACAAACAAAAAATGGTACAGCCCTGGCTGGTGTGGCTCAGTGAATTGAATGTCAGCCTGGGAACCAAAGGGTCACTGGTAAATATTCCCTGTGAGGGCACATGCCTGAGTTGGGGGCCAGGTCCTCAGTAGGGGGCAGGTAAGAGGCAACCACACATTGATATTTCTCTCCCTCTCTCTCCTTCCCTTCCTCTGTCTTTAAAAATAAATAAATATATTTTTAAAGCACCTGGGCTATTTTAAATAAAGTCCTATTTAGATTACACTGATTTCTATTGTGTTTTGCTTCTTTTGTTTGTTTAAATCTTTTTATTTTATTTATTTTTAGAGAGAGAGGAAGGGAGGGAGAAAGAGAGGGAGAGAAACATCAATGCGTGGTTGCCTTTCACCTGCCCCCTACTGAGGACCTGGCCCACAACCTAGGCATGTGCCCTGACTGGGAATCGAACTGGTGACACTTTGGTTCGCAAATAAATAAAATTTTAAAAATAAAAAAGAGAAAGCTATATTTTTTAAAAAGGAAAATGTTCTATATTTTGATTGTGGTGGTAGTTATGTGAGGACATATATACATTTGTCAAAACTCAATGAACTATACACTTAATTGGTAAAAATTTACATGTAAGTTTTACCTCTTATAAATTTAATTATTAAAAATCTAACTGAACAAAAATAGAAGATATTAGAAGAATTATTAAGAAATTGAACTTTTGAGCCCTGGTCTGGTGGTTCAGTTGGTTGGTGTGTCATCCTGACACCAAAACACTGTCAGTTTGGTTCCCAGTCAGGGCACATACAGAAGGCAACCAATGGATGTTTCTCTCTCACATCAATGTTTCTGTCTCTCCCTCTCACTCTCCCTTCCTCTCGCTCTAAAATCGATAAAAATATCCTCGGGTGAGGACAAAAAAATTTCAACCTCTGTTTCTGATGTCATGGTGAAGTAAGAGTCACGTTTGAAACTTCCCACTGAAAACAATTAAAATGCTATAGAAAATAGAAGAAAAAAATCCTCTTGAATGCACACAAGAGTTAAGAAGATAATGAGAAATGTTCAGTCCAGAAACTGAATAAAGACAGAAAACCAGACAGAAAGATCATTGAAGGAGCTTTCACTAAGAGGGTATTGTCAGGCCAAATGAACTTCAACACTGGATTTTGAGACTCATAGTTCAAAGTCAGGATCGTCCCAGAGTTCTTCTAAGAGAAGACACCCCCAATCAAACTGGCATCCCAAAGGGCTACGTCCACAGTTTAAGAGTTAATTAAAAATAAACGTACTTTAACTGAGGACTTAAAGAGACATTCCCTGAAAATGCCTACAAATGGCCAATAAGTACACGAAAAGATGCTTAATATCATTAGTCATTAAGGAAATGCAAGTTAAAACCACAAAATTCTCCTTTACTTGACTAGGAGAGCTATAATAAAAAAGACATTAACAAGTGTTGGAGAGGATGTACCAAAATTAGAACACTCATACATTGCTGCTGGGGTTGTAAATGGTGCAGTCCCTTGGGAAACCATTTGGCAGGTGCAGTTAAATGTTAAATATAGTGACCATATGACCCAGCAATTCCACTCCTAGTTGTGTACCATGGAGAAGAGAAAACATATACCCATACAAAAACCTGTACTACGTGATGTTCATGGCAGTATTATTCTTAATAGCCAAGAAGTGGGAAGAATCCAAATTTCTATCAGTTCATGAATGGATAAACTGTGGGATACCCATACAATGGAACATAATTTGGCAATAAAAGGAATGAAGCTCTGATACATACAATGTGGATGAAACTTGAAAACATTACGTTAAATGAAATAACCCAGACACACGAAAAATATTGTACACTTCCATTTATACTAAATGTCCAGAGTAGGCTAATCAACAGAAACAGAAAGTAGACTGTCAGAGGCTGGGGAGAAGAAGAAATGGAGAGTGACTATTAATAGGTATAGGGTTTCTATTTAGGGGGATAAAAATTCTCTGGAAATAGTGATGATATTTGAACAACCCTTTCTGTCTGGTTTTCTGCCTAGCAACCACTGAATTGCAAACTTTTTTAAAATGCGAGTTTTACAGTAGGTAGAATATATTTCAATAAGTTGTAATTTTTTTTTAAATAAAGTAAATCTGTCTTCTTTGCAGGGGATTATAAGGGAAATTGCCTGTCTTGACTCTTGCTGCAGAGCAGGGGGAAAGTTTCTTTCCTGAGAATTTAAATCTTCAGTACAGCCCTCACATAGGTTTGCAGCCCAAATTCATACCGTGAGTGGTCTGAAAAAACTCAAGTAAGTAACTTAAAATGGTCCCAGATTGGGAGTGCCCCAAGCATTCAAAAGAAGCCAGTGTAAACCCTTTCCAAAAAAGGTTCATTTTAAATTCATATCTCAAAATTTTTTCACAGATAAGATGAAGTGGGCATTCCTTAGTGAAAACACCCAAGGAAACAAGGCACCATGAATGAAAACTAGCAAAAATTAACAGGTAGGAGAACCGAACTTTCAAAAAGTTAAGATTTTGATATCAGACCCAAAATATAAAATAAATATGTTTAAAAGGTAAAAATAAAATAAAATGGAGCTATCAAACAAGAGTAATTAACAATACAAACCCTGCTCAGTAACATAAGATTGAAAAAATAAAATAATTTCCTGGCTGGTGCACTTCGGTGGATTGAGAGCCAGCCTGTGAACCAAAGGGTTGCCAGTTCAATTCCAAGTCAGGGCACATGTCTGGGTTGCAGGTCAGGTCCCCAGTGTGGGGTGTGCAAGAAGCAACCACACATTGATGTTTCTCATCCTTTCTTTCTCCCTCTCTTCCTTACCCTCTCTCTGGAAATGAATAAATAAAATCTTTAAAATGAAATGAAATAAAATAGTAAAATATTTAGAAAAGAGGAGATCAACTTTTTCAATGTGTACATGGAAAACACAAAATAATCTACATGCAAACTATCAGAAATTTGGAGTATTAATCAAAGTCACAGATTATAAGATCAATATAGAAAAGTTAATTGTATTTTTAAATATAACAACAAGTAATTAGAAGATGAAAAAATTTAAGTGATACCATTAATATTGTGATAATAAAACACTAAATACTTATGAATAAAACTAACAAAACATAGGCAAGAGCATTAAACTGAAAACTATAAGACACTGCTGAAAGAAAACTTAAAAGACCTAGATAAAGCTTAAGAATTGAAAGACTAAATATTATAAAGATGTTAATTCTCCCCAAATTTACCTATAAATTCAATGCAATTCCAATCACCATTCCTGAAAATTTCTTTTGTGGACATTGAGAAGCTGATTCTAAGATTTATATGGAAATGCAAAGACCTAAGAATATTTTAGACAATCTTGAAGAATAATGACATTGGGAAACTTATTCTCTCAGATTTAAAACAATTTATTTTTTATTATTTTTTTAAAATTTTATTTTAATGATTGTTCAAGTACAGTTTTCTCCCCTTTACTCCCAGTTGAGCAGATTTAAGACAATTTATAAAGCCAGAGAACTTAAAGCAGATTGGTAAACTATGAAGACAGACAAATAGACCAATGGAAGAGAATAGAAATTGGAATACATATGGTCACCTGATTTACAACAAAATTGCCACTGCAACAGTGAGAAAAGGATGGTCTTTTCAATAATTGGTGCTGGGTTACCAATAATTGGATGTCCATACAGGAATAAAAGGAAAGAACATTTATCCTCAGGCTAATACTACACACAAAAGTCAATTCCAGATGGAATATAGACCTAACTGTGAAAGATAAAATAATAAAGTGACTAGAAGACAAAATAGGATTACCTTGATGCTCTTGAAGCACCTAGGAAGAATACGTATGTTATGGGCTAAACTGTGTCTCTGCCAGCCAAATTCATATTGAGGCAGGATAGTAAGAAGCCAGGAAAATTCCTTGGCAAGTGGAATGGGGAAACTGAGACAGACAGCTGGTTCAAACTGGCTTCATCCAGCACCCTGACTCACCTGCCTCTGTCTCCCTTGCATGACCACTCCCTTAAGTATTAAGCCCTCAGGGCAATGAGGTTCTATTCTGACTAGCATCACGTAATCTTAGGAATGAAGCCTTGGGTATGTTGACCGCAGACACAGAGTTTTGGTCAAACTAGAGATAACATCTAAGCCTTAGTTGTGTTTTAGCCCCAGACCCAGAAAAGCAGCAAAACCAGATGACGTGATGCCTTGGCTGGCATCCGGACCAGATGCAATGACCAAATGACCCCCCTACCCAACCAGTTAGTAGTGACCACGATCCCAAACTTGTGTGCTCATTTTGATGCATCAGCATATTAAAAGAGGCACCTGAAAAGCTGATGAAGACTGTATTGAGATCCTCCCCTAAAATCCCCCACCATTAGAAAACAGATAAAAACCCTTAAGACAAAGGGTCGAATGCACAACCTTCCTGGAGCACACCTGCACCCCTCCCCACCTGTTTTTTCCTTAGGCATGTATCTTTGCTTTCTTTCTCCTAAACTCTAAAGGTACCCAGGAGACTTGCAATCAGGGGAGCAGTGGGCGGTGGCAGCTTGTCCAAGGCTAATCCTCTGAACCTGTTTTCAAGGGCCCTTCTTTTGCTGCTGCAACTTGTTTCCTGAGTCCAAGCAGCCCAGCTGGCTCATTTCTTCTGACTCTGTGACTTTACTCTCTAAAGGTGAAGGCAGCTCTCTGAGCAGCCTATCTGAATCTTCTCTTCAAGTGTACTTTTGTTTTGCATGCTAAATAAACTTCCTCTCGTGCTAGAGTTCTGGGCTCTGAATTCTTTCTTTGCCAAACTCAAGAACTGAGAGTTCACATTGCTGCTGATGTTTGGAACCTTAAACCCCACCCTGTACTTTATAACCTAACTGCATTTGGAGATAGGGCCTTTAAAGAGGTGATTAAGTTAAAATGGTGTGGTTATAGAGGCCCTAATCCAATATGACTGGTGTCCCTATAAGGAGAGGAGATTAAGACACCAAACACTAAAAGATTATCATCTTCATTAGTAATGAAAACACACTGGATTATGTTTTTGTGATGATTATTAACAGAGGCAAACATTTTCAATATTCTCAATACCAGATTCCTCCATCTTTATACTAATTTTCTCCCATAATTGGCTTCTACCTCCACTCTTGACTGAAGTTGCCATTGGTGAGGTAACAGGACACCCTTCTCTATCTAAATACAAAGACCATACTTACTCTTTCTAGAACTCTGAGGCACTTGGCCCCTAACCTTTCCTTCCTTGAATGCTTCTCCCAGTCTTCTTCAAAGACTCATTCCCACAGCCCTGGACCACTTGTTGATCTCTCAACTAACCATTCTCTTCCCTTTTCCTGCCCTCTAGCTTTGGCCAACTATAGGTAGGCATTTCTTTCTTTTTAGGGGGTGGGGAGTGGAAGTGAAGGCTGCTCAGTATCTGAGAATTTCCCACCTTATGAATCTTTTATGAAGCGGACCTCACTATAGATGCTGAAAATGCCAGCTTTTGCTTTCCCAGCCCCCTTCTGCACCTGGGTGCTGACCCTGATCCAGGCTGGGCAAACCAGACGCAGCTATCTTAGACTTTACTCTGGAGTTACTGGTGAAAAGAAGCAGTCAATAGAAGAGTGGTTCTGGCGGCAGCAACTTCCTGTTTCCATGGCAGCTGTGGCTGCTGTGCGGAACTCGGGTTCCCAATCTGATGGTGTCAGTGGTGCGTGGCATGCCATCTAGTGGACGGTGGTGTCCTCACCAGACACTGTGTACTGGCTGTGATATATAGCTGTTTAGGCTCTGAGCCTAGTTCTTCAGCTTTCTCAGTGATTCTGTGAGCTATTTATAGTTTAACTTAAAATCAGAATCTATTTCTGTTGCTTGCAACTGAGAACTCTGACAAATATAGCATTTCAGAAAGCTGTCCTCGGTTCTCTTTTTCTCTATACCAGTTAAAACCACACTTATCTCTGTATTTTCTGAACTTCTATTGCATTATTAAAGAATCCATACAGATGAGCTCATTATTATTTGCTACCTTACACTTTAATTTTCATTTTTATATATTTATTTATATGTCCTGTTCTACCTGTAAGTTATGTCTCTCCAATAATACCAGTGGAAGATAGTCCTGGCCAGGTGGCTCAGTTGCTTGGAGTGTTGTCCCATATACCAAAATGTTGCAGCTTTGATCCCCAGTTAGAGCACATGCCTAGGTTACAAGTTCAATCCCCAGTTGAAGCACATATGGGAGGCAACCAATCACGCTTCTCTCTCACATCAATGTTTCTCTTTCTTTCTCAAATTAATAAAAACATATACTCAGAGGAGGATTTCTTTAAAGTGGAAAATAACATAGCCTTACATATGTGATGGAAATGATGGGAATAAAAGAAACTAAAAATAGAAGGGTGAATGGCTGACAGGCCAGGCGTCCTTGAGTAGTTGGGAGGAGAAGAGATCTAGTACCCAAGTCAAGGAGTTGACCTTGGAAGCAGAGACAGTCCACTTATAGCAGAAGGAGGGCAGGCAAAATATATGGGTACAAATGTTATCAGTGAGTGGATGTTGTGGTTGGTGCTTTACTTTTCTCTGCGGTTGAAAAAACAATGTCATCAGTAGGAAGTAAAAAGAGAAGATATAGGAGGCTGGAGCAGGTACAGAACAGTCATCCAGGAGAGCAGTCTAGGGCACAGGACAACTTTCTAAAAAGTTTAGAGTATGGATAATTTTGAGAGAATTATTTTCCAGATACTCAATTTCCAAATGTTCTTTTCCTAATATCGGTCTTTTTTCCTAAAATAGGATATCACCTACACTTCCTCAATTGTCCTTCTCCCACTTTACAGAAGTTGTACCTCTCATTCAGCCCAAATCTTACCACAGTTAGGCAGTATAAGGTGATGATTATGATTCTCAACTCTAGCACAAGATTATCTTGAATTGAATCTCAGCTTTGCTATTTACCAGCCCTGGAGCCAGTCTTCAGTATGGCATCCAACGATCCTTGACTCCTGATAGTAATACCCTGGAGTTGTTCCCTACCTCACTGAATCAGGTCTACGTAATTAATGTGTGATGACCAAGGCTATGTCATAAAGGGCATTGCAGCTTCCACCTTGCTCATTTGGATTGCCTTCTCTTGGGAAAGACAACTACCACATCATGAAGACACTCAAGCAGTCCTATAGAGAAAGCCATGTGGAAAGGAACTGAGACATCCTTTTGAGAGTCAGCACCTACTTGCTTACCAAGTGGACGAACCACATTGGGAACAGATTCCCTCAGCTCCAATCAAGTGTTTAGATAATTGCAATCTCAGATAATATCTGAATGAAATTTCATGGAAGACCCCAGTACTGAATCTTGCAGTCAAGTTATTTCTGAATTTCTGATTCGCAGAAGCTGTGAGAAATAATAAATGTTTATTGTTGTTTTCAACCACTAAATTTTGGGATAATTTTTACACAACTGTAGATAATTGTAGAGCAGATTACTCAAACTCATTCAGCTTCAGTTTCCTGATTTGCAAAATAAGAATGATAATGCAATAGCACCTGACTCGGGATTGTTATGAGGATTAAATGAGTTAATACTTGTAAAGTGCTTAGAACACAAAAGTAAAAACTGAGATCTATTAAATAAAAATAATGTAGTCTGTTCAACACACTACTGGAAATTCTGGCCACTAAGTCAAGAAAAAGGAAATAAAAAGTGTACATGTAGAAAAGACCAAAATTAAAGCCATTCTTATTTGTAGATGACATGATATTATGCATAGAGTATATCATGGAATCTACAAACATCTCCCAGAGCTAATAAGTGAATTAAGCAGCATATAAAGATACAAGGTAAATCTACAAAAATTTGTTGTATTTCTATAATCTAACAATGAACACATGGACTTAAAAATTAAAAATACAATGCCATTTACGATCACTTAAAAATAAATAGTTAGATGTAAATCTAACATCATGTACAGGATTTGTAGGCTAAGAAATGTAAAACACTGAGCCCTGGCGGTGTAGCTCAGTGGATTGAGTGCAGGTTGAGAACCAAAGCATCGCAGGTTCGATTCCCAGTCAGGGCACATGCCTGGGTTGCAGGCCACGGCCCCCAGAAATCACACATTGATGTTTCTCTCTCTCTCTCTCTCTCTCTCTCTCTTTTTCCCTTCCTTTCCTCTCTAAAGGTAAATAAATAAAAATTTTCAAAAAAAATCTTCAAAAAAATTTAAAAAAAAAGAACTGTAAAACACTGATGAAAAAAATCAAAGATCTGAGTAAATGAAAAGATATAATGTGTTCACGAGTTGGATGACAATATAGTAAAGATGTCAATTCTGCCTAAAATGATAGGCAAGTTTAACACAGCTATCAAAATCACAGCAAGATTTTTTGAAGATGAATATAAGAATATCCTAAAGTTTATATAAAAGGCAAAGAAACTAGAATAGCTAAAACAATTATGAAAAAGAATGAAGTGTGAGGAATTACCCTATTTGATATTAAGACATTCTATAGTTATGGTAATCAAGACTGTGTAGTTTCAATGGAAAAAGGACAGTCTTTTCAACAAGTAGTGCTGGAGTAATTGGATATCCATAGACCAAAAATAACACTAATAATCTCAGCCTAAACTGAAGACCTTACATAAAAATTGATTCAAACTGAATCATAGGAAATGAATCATAGATCCTTTTAAAAGGTTTTATTTATTCATTTTTAGACAGAGGGGAAGGGAAGGAGAAAGAGAGGGAGAAAAACATCAATTGTGGTTGTCCCTTGTGTGTCCCCCATCCCTCACTGAGGACCCAGCCTGCAACCTAGGCATGTTCCCTGACTGGGAATAGAACCAGCGATCCTGTGGTTTGCAGGCCGGCACTCAATCCACTGAGCCACACCAGCCAGCACTGAATCATAAATTTAAATGTAAAATGTGAAACAAGCTTTTAGAAGAAAACACAGAGAAAATCTTTGGGACCTGCGACCTGGCAAAGAGTTCTTAGCTTGGTTGCGAAAACATGATCCATAAAAGAAGAAATCCATAAATTGGATTTCATCAGTTTTAAAATTTTCTCTGTGAAAAATTCTACTGAGAGAATGTGAAAACAAGCTACAGGCTGAGAGAAAATATTTACAAATCACTTATCTAACAAATGACTACTACCTATAATATATAACTAACTCAAAACTCAACAGTAAAAAACAAATATCCCATTAGAAAATGGGCCAAAAAATATGAAGACATTTCAGTAAAGAGGATGTACAGATGGCAAATAAGTACATGAAAAAAATGTTCAATATTACTAGCCCTTAAGGAAATACAAATTCAGACTGCCATGAGACATCCTTCCACACCTACTAGATGAGCTAAAATTTTTTTTTTAACTGACAGAAACAAATGCTGGTCAGGATGCAGAGGAACTGGGTCTCTCATACATTGCTGATGGGAAAGTAAAATGGTTCTCTGGAAAACAGTTCTGCATTTATTTAAAAAGCAAAGTACACATTTGCTATACAACACAACACGCTCCCTCCTGTACATATATCCCCCAAAATAAAAACTGATAGATCGATGTTTATAGCAGCTCTACTTGTAGTAACCAAAAACTAGAAGCAATTTAAACATCCCTCAGTAGGTAAGTGGTAAATTATAGTATATCCATGTCCTGGAGTACTAGTCAGCAACAAAAGGGAACAAACTACAGATACATCCAACAACTTGGGTGGATCTGAAGGGCATTATGCAGAGTGAGAACATCATCTCAAAATATCACATGATCCAATTTATATAACATTATTAAAATGACAAAATCATGAGATAGAAAATAGATTAGATGTTGCCAGGAGTTGGGGGCAGGACAGTGAAACCAGAAAAGTCAGCACTTGTGCTGCCTGTCACCACCAGAACCAATAAGCAGAGACAGGGATTGAATCTTTATGGGCACTTCATTCAGATGGTCAGCGTTCTGAGAAGACAGCAGGTTATGTGCCCTCAAAACCATCTTAACATCTAACCTCAAGCAGATCTTTTTCTAAGGAAAAGAGGGTAGGTAGGGGATTTGGAAAACAAGGTTAATCAGATAAAAGTTGCAGTCCTGCAGTGATTTTTCTAGTATGTCTTTATATGCTGATCAACAATACTTTACCTTTGTCACTGAGTCCCTCATGATCCCTCCTTGGAACACAGTAGCTCAGATACCATCTGATGGCTTGCAGACCCCTGGGGCACAAAGATTGAATTGCTTGTCAACTGATACAGACACTGGCCAGCAGTGTCCACGGTATTGTGGATGGGTTGAGAGACCAATTCACAGGGACTACTGAGTCCTGTGGAGGAAAAGGGGCAGACCACTCTCTCTGGGGAAGAGCACGTTGCTCCCCTGCCTAGACAGGCTTTTATTAGTTTTGGGTAGGAATATAGATACAGCTTATTAATTATTATTAGTAAGGATCAAATGATAGATAACATTCAAAGAACTATTAGGGCTCATTCTGAGTCAGGGTCTGTCACCTAAAGGGCTACAAAACTTAGGGGACCAAACTCATCTCCTGCCCGGGCCTTTATCATTTAATTAAGAGCATTCTCAGCAAAGCAGGTTTCACAGGATTTTACACATTCTTTCTTAGGCCTGATCGCCTGAGGAATCCACCCTTTCTAGCACAGGGCTGCACCTCCCTCTGTCATTGTTTCAGGCTTAAGTCAGGCTGAGGAAACAAGGCAGCCAAGAGATTAGGAGACTTCTCACGTACAGAATGAGGACTCAGACTTTGTCAAAGCCAAGGGGTGAGGATCCATCACCCCCTTTCTCCGTAGCCCCCCAAGTCCTTCCCCAGGGTCTTCATGTGATCATGCCTGTCTTAGGTCATTCCCCCCTTGGGGAATCTTACCGTCATTGGCTAACTGATCAAACGCTGGGGGCCAGTTATGGAAAAAGGAGCAGAAGCGGCGCCCCTGCCAGGGAGATAAGCTTTGTCTCCTTAGTGGCTTATGGTCTGAAGGCCGCTCACTCAGCTTTAGCCATGAGGGGGTGGGGGCCGGGGCGGGGGTAGGGGGGAGGTTACAGCTCCTGAAACCAGGCAGGGCAGCTCCCAACAGTTAACCTCCTGGAATCACATAGGTCATGTACTCTAGTTCTGGAATAACAGCTTTCCCTGTGCATTAATCACATAAATCTATCAACTATGACTCCAGCTAAAATCTTTAACTCTTAAGTTCCCCTATCAGTTGGGGGATGGGGTTGTGACTATAAAGGGTAGCAAGAGGCAGATCTTTATGGTAGTTGATTAATTGTGTATCTTACTGCAGAGCTGATTACACAATCTACATATGATGAAATGACATAGAACTTCGAAAACACATTGTATCATCTCAGTTTCCCACTCTTGATGTTCTGCTATAGTTAAAATGTCACCACTGGGGGAACTCAGTGAAGGATACATGGAACCTCTCTGTACTATGTCTGCAACTTCCTGTGAATCTATAATTATTTAAAAATAAAAAGTTGAAAATGAAAAAAGAAATGAAAAAATAAAGAAAGAAAACCATGTTGTAATTCCCTGGTGTGAAAAATTTCTGAAACAAGAACCAGAGGGCCCTTTTCACTCAGAGCACTGTGGTAGGACTTCTCGTCTCTTCCTGTCTCACCAATGTTTTTGTCACGTGACTGGGAATGGGGTATTTTGACCCATGTTGGGGTGTTCTGAATTCAGATATGTTATATAGTATGAAAGGACAAAGCCAGCCCCATTTTCTGTTGTGGCACCGTTTGCTGAGCAGGCCTGTGACCTTGTTAAACGTGACTGCCATTTTACTCTTCTGAGCTTGTCACCAGGACTGGAAGCAAGAACAGAACTAACTGCTCCCTATAGCCACAGGCAGGAGATAACTTTGGAACAAACTACAGCCTCCTGTTTCAACACCCCCAACAGCCCAGGGGCCACACAACAGCACCCCTCCCCCGCCTTTTTTACTCCGATTACAATTCAATAAAAGCTCAAAGCCCCCACCCCTCAATGCTGGTGTACCTCTCCACACCACCCCCTCTCTTTTCTTAGAGAGTGAATAAAAACTTGATTCTCTACAACTTTCCTCTTTTTGTGAATCCTTTCACAGCTCATGTCCCCGGCCACCTTAACACAGCGTGACTGGAGTGGTGGTGATTTTTAACCTAGTCACCTCCCCTCTTCTACTCCCTGACCACTATTGAAGCCCTTTTGAGGGAGGATCCTGTAAGAATAAAGCAAACAGAAAGTAGCAAGAACCCTGGCTGGTGTAGCTCAGTGGATTGAGCGCGGGCTGTGAACCAGGCATCGCAGGTTCGATTCCCAGTCAGAGCACATGCCTAGGTTGCAGGACATGTCCCCCAGCAACCACACATTGATGTTTCTCTCTCTCTCTCTCTCTCTCTCTCTCCTTCCCTCCCTTCCTTCTCTAAAAATAAATAAATAAATAAAATCTTAAAAAAAAAAGAAAATAGCAAGAAACAGAGCAGATAAAGTCATCTTATTTCATTCAGGATATATTTGTGGCAAGATACCATATATTCTCAATCTATTTATCACTAAACTTCAGAGTGCAATGTTGTCATCACAAAGCCATTATTAACCTGTTTATTTGAATTGATAGATGAAGAATTTTTTAATTTTTATGTATCGATTTTAGAGAGAGAAAGGAAGGGAGAGAGAGAGAAACATCGGTTTTGTTGCTCCACTTCATGTATGCGTTCATTGGTTGACTCGTATATGTGCCAGGACTGGGGATTGGACCTGCAAGCTTGGTGTATTGGGATGATGCTCTAACCAACTGAGTCACCAAGCCAGAGCCAATAGATGAAGCATTTGACAAAGAGGACTAATTTTGCTGATACATTTATATGGCAGACACTTCCCATGCATTAAATGAGTTTAAAATACATATAGCTCCAAGATTTTGACCAAAAAGAGATATTTAAAGTACATCATAAGAAAAACACACTGTATTGCAAATATTTTTATTGTAAATATTTTTAAAATGTTCTTTATATCATAACATTTTTTAGTAAAAGGTGAAAGATTTACGCAATCGAGAGAAACCAGAGTATATCATAACATTCTTAAAAAACCCTTCCTGAGGAAAAGACTGCCCCTCCCAGGGTAGCTCATTCCTAAGGATAATAACAACTAGCCCTCTAACAAACAGCCTTTCATATGTAAGTCAACTAGTCCAGAGCTTATACCACTTCCTTATCTAACTCTTACACACCCAACCAATATTTCCCTTGCACCAAATCACACTGGGTTGAGGAACAGGTAACTAGGAAACACCCCTCTAGCTTATAGCTCACCAAAATTTTTATTCAAATGTTTGTCCTGCCCAGTCTTGTCTTTCCCATGAAAACCCCAATCAGGGCTATGGGCTATGCTCTGCCCTCCTTCCTGTCTCCTGCCTCCTGACCAAGGCTGATGCTTCCTCTGTGGCCCAGCATGGTGTGTGGTGAGCTCTCTCTAGGATATGTGAGTACAATCAACTTCTGCCTTTCAAGTCTAATTTTTGTGTCTTGTGGATGCAATGACTTTATCATACCATATCCAAGATGTACAGTCTTAAGACATGCATTTTGTCAACACAATCCAATTTTAAAATTAGCAAAAGATTTCAATATACATTTCACCAAAGAAAATATATGAATAGCTAACAATCTTATGAAAATAAACAGTTGAAAAAAACATCAATACTTATGAGGGAAATGCAAATTAAGCCACAATTAGATGTTTGCACACCTGCCAGAATGACTAAAATTAAAAAGGTAGAGAAGAACAAATGCTGGCCAGGATGTGATGAGACAGGAAATCTCAGTTTTTAGGAACTAAAAATGGTACAGCAACTTTGGAAAACAGTTTTTCAGTTTTTTTAACAAGTAAACATAAATTTACATTAAGACTTAGCAGTTTCTCAACTAGGTATTTAGCCAAGAGAAATAAGAACCTATGTTTACACGAAGACTTTCACATGAATGTTTACACAGTGTTATTCATAATGACCCAGACTGGAAAGAATCCAGATTTCCTTTGGTGGATAAATAAAAATACAGAATGTGTTATATTCATACAATGGAATAGTATTCAAGAATAAAAAGGAAAAACTGAAATGTAAGTTTCATTCAATGTCTGAAAAATTAATTAATGTAATACATTCTATGAAAAGGGTAAACAAAAATTCCACAATCATCTCAATTGACAAGAAGAAAAATGTGATAAAACATGATATCTTTTCTTTTTTTTTAAAAGATTTTATTTATTTATTTTAGAGGGGAAGGGAGGGAGAAAGAGAGGGAGAGAAACATCAATGTGTGGTTGCCTCTTGAGCACTCCCTACTGGGAACCTGGCCTGCAACCCAGGCATGTGCTCTGACTGGTAATTGAACCAGTGACCATTTGGTTCACAGGCTGGCACTCAATCCATTGAGCCACATCAGCCAGGGCCCCGATATATTTTCATGATAAAACAAACAAACAACAACAACAAAAAAAACCTACTCAACGAATTAGGAATGGAAGGGAACTTCCTCAACCTGATAAGGTCATCTATGAAAAACAGACACAGCTAACATCATACTTAATGGTTAAAGACTGAATGCTCTCTCCCTAAGATCAGGTAAAAGACAAGATGTCTACTCTCACCACTTCTGTTTAACATTGTACCAGAGGTTATAGCCAAGGCAATTAGGCAAGAAAAAAGAAATAAAAGGTATCCAAAATGGAAAGAAAGAAGTAAAACTCTCTCTACAGATAACATAGTTCTGTATACAAGAAATCCAAGGAATCCACTAGAAATGATTACAACTAATAACCAAGTTCAGCAAGGTTGAAGGATACAAGATCGATATTTAAAAATCTACTCTGTATTTCATATACTTCCAACAAACAATCCAGAATTGAAAGTTTTAAAAAATGTTAAGTGAAATAGGTCAGTTAAAAAAAGACAAATATCATGTGGTTCCACTTCTATGATGTACCTAGACTAGTCAAATTCAGAGACAGAAAGCAGAATGGTAGATGCCGAGGGCTGGAGATAAGGAGAATGAAGAGTTAGTATTTGATGGGTATCAAGTTTTAGTTTGGGAAGATGCAAAAAGTACAGTAGATGGATGATGGTGATGGTTGGACAATAATGTGAATATATTTAATACCACTTAGCCTTGATGGGTGTGGCTCAGTGGATTGAGTGCCAGCCTGCAAACAAAAGGGTTGCTTGTTTGATTCCCAGTCAGGGCACATGCCTGGGTTGCAGGCCATGTCCCCAGTGGGGGGTGAGCAAGAGGCAACCACACATTGATGTTTCTCTCCATCTCTTTCTCCCTTCCCTGTCTCTGGAAAAAAATACAAAATAAAAAAACTACCACTGAACTGTATGCTTAAAATTTTTTAAATGGTAAATTTTCTTTATATATTTTTTATCACAATGAAAGAAGGAATGAGCCCTGGCTGCTGTGGCTCAGTGGATTTGTTACAGGAGAAACTCAGTTCTTCTTGCCAACACAGTAAAAAATTACAGATTAGCAAGTCTATTAGCATGCAAGCAGGTGACATGTTCTCATGGAAGACAACAGGCCTTGCTGAGGTGGGGGAGAAAGGCAAGAGCAAGGGTGGCAAGGGCAGGGCTGGCTCAGTGGGTTGGATGCCAGCCTGTGAACCAAAGGGTCATCAGTTCAATTCTCAGTCAGGGCACCTGGTAGGGGGCATGTGGGAAGCAACCACACATTGATGTTTCTCTTCCTCACAGTCTCCCTCCCTTTTCCTCTCTGAAAATAAATAAATAAATAAAATCTTTTTAAAAAAAAGGAATTGGCCCTTGCTGGGTAGCTCAGTCGGATAGAGATCATCCCTGTAGGCCAAGGTTGCAGGTTCCAACCCTGGTCAGTGCACATTCAAGGATGAAACGATGAAAGAACAAATAAGGGGAACAACAGATGTATCCTTCCTTCTCCCTTCCTTTCTTTCTGTAAAAATCAATAAAAAAAACTTTTTTTATAAAGAAGAAAGAATCCTGACTGTTGTGGCTCAGCGGGCTGGACACTGTCCTGCAAAATGAAGGGTTGCTGGTTCTATTCCCAGTCACGGCACATGCCTGGGTTATGGGTTTGGTCCCCTGTTGAGGCACGTATGAGAGGCAACCAATCTATGTCTGTCTGTCTGTCTGTCTGTCTGTCTCTTCCCCTTCCCTTCCTCTCTGTCTAAAAATAAATAAATAAAATATTTAAAAATAAAAATAAAATAAAATAAAAACAGAAGATGAAGTATTGATACAGGATACAACTTGGATGAACCTTGAAATCACTACACTAAGCGAAAGAAGCCAGTCACAAAAGCCCACATTATTACATGATTCCACTCACATGAAAGTCAAAAAGAGGGAAATCTATAGAGACAGATAGTAGATTAGGGTTGGGGGTTGGGGGTGATTGGGAATAAAAGCCTGAAAGGGAAAGAGTACAGGATTCTTTTTGAGGTGATGAAAATGTTAGAAAGTTGACTGTCAGTATACTAAAAACCACTGAATTATGCCCTGACTGGTCTGGCTCAGTGGGTTGAACATTATCCTGAAAACTGAAAGGTCTCCAATTCAATTCCTAGTCAGGGCACTTGCCTGGCTTGTGGGCCAGGACCCTGTGGGGTGACCTGAGGAGGCAACTGATCCATGTTTCTCTCCCTGTCTTTCTCCCTCCCTTCCCCTCTTTCTAACAATAAATAAATAAAATCTTTTAAAAAATACCCATGAGGGGGAATAAAATAAAATTACCCACTGAATTGTACACTGAGTAAATTGTTTATGTGGATTTTCTTTGGTAAAGCTGTTTTTTAAAAGAGGAATGAACTACTGATACATGCTACAACACTGGTTAATAGGACAAAAGCCACTTTCTCAGGCCCTCTTCCTCAGAGGTAGCTGGACCCATAAACATGACTGACACTGTTTTATGAACCCTTATCCCCAGGACTAGAAAATTCCTGAAAGTGCCCTGAAGGCTCAAAGACTCCAGGAACTTAAGGAACAGGACAGACCAGACCAGTGACCGCTGGACCCTGCACCCAAAGATAACATAGAAACAAGATTCTGCCTACCTCAGACGTGCTGCTGTATAAGCCGCCCCACCCCTCCACAGAAGCTGGCAGCCCCACCCCTCAGCGCTGGTGCAGATCTCCTCCCCCCAGCCCTTCCCTCCCTTGGGAAGGTAAAAATAAAACCTTTACTCTCTGCACTTCCTTCTCTCTGTGAATTCTTTCACAGCCTGTGTTGCCGACCACCCTAACATTGGTGGACTTCAAAAGTATTACACTAAATGAAAGAAGGCAGACACAAAAGGCCACATACTGTATGGTTTCATGTACATGAAAGGTCATCTTTGGGAAAAAGCAGATGACAGGTGGTCTCGGAAGACCTTGTTCCCGTTCCCTTCACACCCTTCAGGTTAGTTCTGCTCCCAGATGCCTCTCGGATGACAGCCTACCTCGCAGGAAGATGATGTGAGCTGAATGAACAAGTGGTGTGGCAGGGGCTTTGCCCAGATTTAGCCCTAGCTGCACTTGCCCCTTGCCCTCCAGTGAATCACCTTGCTGATAACTATGGAATGAAGTGCAGGGAGAAAGGAGAAAGTAAGCCAAGAGGAGACCTGGGAGACAGAACCTACTGCCTTGAAAAATCACCATCCGAGAGCTCTTCTTCACTCCTCAGAGGTACCTGTACTGCCCTCCCATACCCTCCTAGGCACTCGGCTGAATCTGCCCACCCTCACTCCCACCGTCTCTGGGAGTGCCTAATTATCCAGGCTCGGTTCACATCGGGTCTGAGTGTGACGAGTCTGAAGTCAGTCTTCAAAGTGGTAGAATCTTCCTTTGGCCGTTCAGGTTTTGGAGAACTTGGCCAGCCTTCCACTCTAGATTGTGAATTATCAGGTGACTGATGCCATCCTCTTCATTCCACCTCGCTGTCGTTCTGCTTACCAGAACACTGGTAAGTGAGGTAATTACCTCGCTGTCGTAATTCCCTTAAGGGGAAGGACGGAGACAAACTTGTACCTTTAGCCTCATTCTTTAGAAACCATGTGAAAAATTTGTCTGGGTAGCTAGGTAGAAGCAGGAACGAAATGATATTGAACGAAGAGATTATTTGCTTCAAATGGTCTTTCCTCTTCCATGTTCTGAGAAAAAGTGGCTTAGTTGGTTGTTTGTGACAGTCAGAAAGGATCCTATGTTTGGTGTGTGACCCCTTTGCCAAACTTCTTATAGAAAATTAGGACACGTGGGTATTATGAAAATGAGGAGCCCATATCTTGCACCCCATCTTGCACCACCTTCTTCAGATGGGCAGTGGGAATGTTATAGGTGCAAGGTGTGTGTGCCCAATGCTTCAAAAGAGAGGCTAATATTTAATACATTGGAGTTTAAAGTACGGAAAGGTTTATTGATCAAAAAGTCATCAACTGAGCAGAGAGGAGAAATAATCCTCAAATCCATCTTAAGAGAGCTCAAAATTCAGGGTCTTTCATGTCCAGAGATGGGAGGATGGGTGAGGCAAGAGGTGGGTGGGGAAAGGGGATCCAAGGAAAAGCTCAAACTTTCTCAGTCCCTTTGTTCTTGATGCACAGCCAATCTGAGTCTGGTTCTGGAGACTCATAGATCCTTCATGAACAGTCATTATTTTGTGCACATTTCCCACCTCTTCGGGAAAAGCATCGTTTGGTAAGGGGCTTGCCAAACTTGCAAAAACTCAAGCTTCAAGTGGAACTCTTCTAGTCAATTAGCATATGTATAGCAAAAGCTATTAGCCTGAACGCCACGAGAGAGGGGAAGCATTTCTCTCCCTTATACCACTGCTGCCCTCAAAGATTTACTGTGGAACTAATCTAAGCAAAGCACTTGTTCTGAGCACTTTAATCATTAAACTTGCTCAACAGTACTTTGGTATTGGTATTATTACCTCCTTTATACAAACAAAGCAATTGAAGTTCAAAGAGGTTAGATAACTTCCCCCAGGCCATATATCCTTGGAGTAAGGAAGGAAATGGTTTTATGTCCCTAAACGGCATTATTCGCTCGTGTAGCACACCTTCGACTTCCCAGAAAGTTCTGAAAACTTTAAGTGCAATGCACGTCCAGCTAGTAAGCAGTAGGCAGAGGAGAGAGGGCTCCACGTGAGTGTATGAATGACGTTGCACTACAGCTGAGTTCAGTCCACATGCAAGTGAGGCCGCACAGACGGGTGGAAATACTAGGGTGCCACGGCAGCGGCGTGCCAGGGTAGAGACGCCAAAAGAAGCCCAGAGTGGTGAGCACCAACGCGTAAGCTGTGAACCGGAGGGCGAACGGCGCCTGAGAAGTCATCCCGCCTCTAGGGGGTGCCAAGCAAGCGTGGCCAACAGCCCGACCCGGCAGGTAGCATGCTCTTTTGCCTCCACCAGTGCTCGGGATCTTGGGTTCCGGTGAAAAGCAGTTCTTCAGGTTACAAGTTCCGGACCTCAAAGGCCGCATAAGTGACCAACTCGGAGGTCCGGAGCTCAAGGAAGCCAAACCACCTCCCTTTCTGCCCTTGAGGTAACGCGAGCATGGACGGGGTCTGGCTTCTGGGAGGATGTAAGGGGAGGTCCCGGTTCGAGGGCGGGGTTGGAGGTCGGAAGAGGATGGCTGGGGCTCGCAGTCAGGGCCAGCTGACAGCATCCTTGCGACACGGTCAGCGTCCCAGCTGCCCCACCCCCCCGTCTGGTCCTCGCCCTTCGGGACGCGGATTACCCTCTCCCTGGGAGGAATTTTCCCTCTCTCTCCACTCTGGCTTTCCCTGCAGGTGAAGCCTCTATGGAGCGGTTTCTGGTCCAGCTATGTGACACCAGCGCGTTGCAGCCACTTCCGGTGTGGGAGGGGGACACCACGGGCCACTGTTTCACGCAGCTGGTGCTCAGCGCCCTGCCCCACGCCCTCCTCGCCGTGCTCAGTGCCTGCTATTGGGGGACCCCTAGGTGGGTAGAGACGGTGTGCACACACATTTGTCCATGTATGCCTGCAGACCTCTCCCCTAACCCACATCTGCGCGGCAGTGTAATCAGAATGGTGAGGTCTCTGGAATGGGCCAAAAGTAGAATAAACTGTGGGCATTACCGCTTTGCAGCAGTGTGGCTGTTTTAGAGCAAGTTGCTCGTCTTTGCTGAGCTTCCCGGCATTGTTGGGAAGTTTAAATCAGATAGTGCATTTAAGCATATAGGGCCAGTGCCTGGCACATTTTTTAAAAGCTTGGTGCGTGGTAGAAATCAACAATTTTGTAGATTTTCAGATGTTCAAACACAGCTGTCATGAATTAGAGGCAAAGTTGAGTGAACAATGTTTTTAGCCAAAAAAAGGGATAATTTATGTTGAAGTTGTAGGACCAGTTTCTCACCACTTCTATCTCTTGAAACCTCTGTGTTCCTAAGCTAAGAAAAGAACACATACATAGCTGGAGAGGAAGCAGTAGATAGAGGAAAAGAGCAAAATCACAACCCTAACCCTACCCAGGTTTGGGACTAGAAGGTGCAAGCGCTAAGCTTGCCTTGGTTTTGTACTCAGTTCCTGTACGGCCAGACATGGCAAAGTCAGTCTCACTCTGGCTACTGACAAGAGTCTCTGCCTTTGGGAGTCCTTAGCCTGATGGATGGAATGTGTCCCTAACCAAGGTGAATGAGGAGATTGATGAAGCCCTTCCTTGGGTAAATGAAGCTTTGGCCTTGGGGGAATCCTGTTTTGTCTCTTTTGCAGAACGAGACAGGAGAAAAGAGGGTTAGTCAGTCAGCACAGACATCCACAGCCTGCTCAGAGGGGTTCCTTTGGGAACTTGCAGGCTGACAAAAAAGCAAGCAAGAACGAGTATCATGTAATCAATAGAAATCGTGGTTATCTCACTTCACTCATCAGACTTCTGTGCATTGTTGAAAAGACTTAGAGAGGTCCAAAATCTAAAGTGGGAAGGGCCCTCGGAGGGCTTTGGGTCAAGAGTCCTCAGTGGTGCAGTGACCAGTGAGGAAAATGAGGTGCACAGAGGGAAAGAGTCGTGAGACTGGCTGACGGCTGACTTAGGGTCAGTGTTCCGGCCTCTGAAGGCCCAATGCTCTTTTGTCTCCACATCTTAAGAAATAGAATTATTAAAGGTTGACTTTTATTCCAACATAAACCCCTCCATATAAGTGATCAGCTGGAGTTTTTAAAGGAAACCTGAAGCATTTTAACCTACAATTAAAGTTTTTTAGCAACCCACCCCTGCCAACAAAGGAAACAAAGATTTATCCTCGTTTTACATGAACTTTTGAGACATTCTAACATTCATTGCTGCAGGTGTGTTTTACACTTGACTTCTAATGCAGACAGATCACCCTTTTGTTTATTAAAAACACGTTTTGCATGCCAAGAAGATGTAGGCGGGACTGGAAAAAGGCTTTTCTTCAGCTAGAGGAGTCTCAGGAATGATCCACACCACGTTCTACAACCATTGGAAAGACTGGGAGTACAGTATTCTGAGGCTTCATGACATTTAGGCTATAAGAGTGTAAAAGGTGTATTTCAGTCAAATTTTTATTCATCTAATAGTGCTTCAGGTGAATTCAAGGATTTAGGTAGATATTTCTGTGGAAATGAATACTCATCCTGTCGTGGTTATCAGTGTGAAAATGTAGATTTTTTTTCTAATTAGAACCTTTATGTTTGGTACAACCTAAACTCAAAACTGTTCATTTCTCTGGTGAAGACTGGTCGGAAATGTTGCGGTTACATTAGAAAATAGATTAGGTGAACCCAGGAAGACTTCCTGGGAGAAGAGGCTCTAGGTTCCAGGGTAAAGTGGGGATGGAAGTAATGTGTATAGGGGACGGAAGGGAGTTGGTTCTCTCCAGGGAAGTGAGTTATCAGAGGGATGTCTGGGCCCTGAATCAGCCATGATGTGCCTCCTTTTCTTTTTCCTCCTTGTCCCCAGGAGTCCAGATTACAACCTACCCTGCAGTCCTGGCTGGCGCCTCCGACTCACAGCCTCCTTCCTGCTCTCCATCTTTCCACTATTAGACCTCCTTCCAGTTGCTTTGCCACCAGGGGCAGGCCCAGGGCCTGTGGGGCTAGAGGTGCTGGCAGGGGGCGTGGCAACTGTGGGCTGGATCAGCCACAGCCTGGCTTTATGGGTTTTGGCTCATTCCCCTCATGGCCACTCCCAGGGGCCCTTGGCCTTGGCTCTGGCCGCCTTTCTGCCAGCCCCAGCCCTAGTGCTGACCTTGCTATGGCACTGCCAGCGAGGTACACTTCTGCCCCCACTTCTTCCAGGTCCTCTCTCCCGCCTATGTCTTCTCATTCTGCAGCTAGCTGCACTTTTGGCCTATGGACTGGGCTGGGCAGTCCCCGGGGGGCCCCAGGAATCCTGGGCCCAGGAGCCCCTCCTCCCTGAGAGGCAGGAACCCGAGATAGCTGAAGATGGGGAGAGTTGGTTGTCACGTTTTTCCTATGCCTGGCTGACACCCTTGCTGGCCCGTGGGGCCCGTGGAGAGCTCCAGCAGCCCCAGGACATTTGCCGCCTTCCCCACAGGCTGCACCCAACCTACCTGGCCCGTGTCTTCCAGGCACACTGGCAGGAGGGGGGCCAGCTGTGGAGGGCCCTGTATGGGGCCTTTGGGCGGTGCTACTTGGCTCTTGGACTGTTGAAGCTGGTGGGGACCATGCTGGGATTCTCAGGGCCCCTGCTGCTGTCCCTACTGGTGGGCTTCCTGGAGGAGGGGCAGGAGCCACTAAGCAATGGCCTGCTGTATGCCTTGGGGCTAGCTGGTGGGGCTGTGCTGGGCGCTGTGCTGCAGAATCAGTATGGGTATGAGGTGCGGAAGGTGACATTTCAGGCACGGGGGGCCGTGCTGAACATTTTGTACCGAAAGGCTTTACAGCTGGGTCCCAGCCGCCCTCCTGCTGGGGAGGCCCTGAACCTACTGGGCACTGACTCTGAGCGCTTGCTTGGCTTTGCTGGGAGCTTCCATGAGGCCTGGGGCCTGCCGCTGCAGCTGGCCATCACCCTCTACTTGATGCACCAGCAGGTGGGTGTGGCCTTCGTGGGTGGCCTGATCCTGGCACTGCTGCTGGTACCTGTCAACAAAGTGATTGCCACCCGCATCATGGCCAGTAACCGGGAGATGCTACAGCACAAGGATGCACGGGTTAAGGTGAGGGGCTGCTTGAGGTCCCTCAGCAAACTGGAGAGCCCCACCCAGCATCCTCGATGGGGAGGGGCTAACCCTGGCAGCTGGTAATAGCAGGAGGCCTTTTCCCTCAGCAATCTGGAGGGCCCCACCCAGCATCCTCGTCCCCAGGGCCTGCCATGCACAATGCCCGAGGGAGTGAGTATGATCTAGAAGTTGAGGTCAGACTGGAGAAAGGCATGGGTTCACATCCCAGCTTTATCATTTGGTAGAATCACCTCAGACAAGTCACTTAACCTACTTGGGCCTCCATTTTCTCATCTGTAGAGTGAGGATCATAGTTTGCCTCATAGGTTCATTGTGAGGATCCTGTGAGGCAATGCTTGGTGTGCTGCCAGTCATAAAGTAAACCCCAAATAAATGTGGCTTATTAGTAATATTATAATATTAGTTCATGCAGCCCTAAGCAGCAACCCTAGAGGGTAGACAGTAACCTGTCTGGGGCCAAATGAGTTTCTAGTGATAGATCCAGCACCCAAGTCTCTCACCTCCTCATCTAGGGCATAAACCATCCTGTAGTTTCATGCGGGGAAGCTTAGGCCTGCTCCAACTGCCTCTTGGAGGTGGGCTGTGGGGAAGGGAGTAGCTCACCTTCCTTCCTGGCCCAGCTCTAGGTGTTGAGCATCTGGCTGAGTCAGTTCTGGGTTCCGCAATGATCATGGGTAACTTTACAGAGGGGCTGGCAGGCCTGGGGGCCTATACAGCATAGCTGGCAACCTCTTACTGGAATAGCTCAGAGGGCTAATGGGGAGGGGCTGACCCTGGCAGCTGGTAATAGCAGGAGGCCTTTTCCCTACCTATGACAGACCAGGTCTCCAGGGCCATCTGTGAAGGGTCCCCGTCCCTCCCTGGCTTGCAGGACGAGGATGTACAAATGTTAGGATCCAAAGAGTTCCTCTGGCCCTGGCCCCTCTTGCCTGGGCCCCTCTGCCTGTCTGACCCCGGGTTGTGGTGTGGCCTTCTACACCCGTATTCTCCGATAGGAGTAGCAGTTCCCATACCACCTAAGCCATGGGCCAGACTGGTGACCAGCCCCCTGAGCTCTTACCTTCTGGCTTTGGGAAATAATCCTTAGTCCCTCACCTAACAGAATGAATGCTTTTACTGGGGTGTGGTAACCCTCTGCCCTTTGCACCATTTCATCCATCTCTTAGGAAGGTAGAGTGTCCCAGCTCTGACCCATCCCCAGCTGGAGCATGTGGAGAATTACAGGACTGGGAGGGGAAGCAACCCAGGGCAGAAAGGGTTTGAGGGTGAGGTTTACAGAAAGAGCTGAGTGGAGGAGAAAACCAGGGTAGCAAGTACAGAGTGTGTGGGGGCTCAGAGTACTTGACACCCTCTGCCAGGAGCCTGGGGAAGACCAGGCAGGGGACAAACACATGAGCAGTGTCTCCACACTGCTTTCTTGTCCCCATCCTTAGCTCATGACAGAGCTGCTGAGTGGCATTCGAGTCATCAAGTTCTTCGGGTGGGAGCAGGCGCTAGGGGCCCGAGTAGAGGCCTGCCGGGCTCAAGAGCTGGGGCGACTCCGGGTCATCAAATACCTGGATGCAGCCTGTGTGTACCTGTGGGCTGCCCTGCCAGTTGTCATCTCCATTGTCATCTTCATCACCTATGTCCTCATGGGGCACCAGCTCACTGCCACCAAGGTAGGGATTCGGGAGGGGCAGGGAGGATGGCTGTAGGGCAGCATGGGAGGAAGGCAGCAGCAAGGAGGCTGCAGTGGAGTGGGGAGGAGGGCTCAGGACAGTGGGGCTGGCTAGGAGGGAGGGAGGGAGGGAGACAGGCAGACGGACCCCTGGCTGCCTTTCCTTTCCCAACCAAGGGGAATCCTCTGAAGGGACCTATTTCTGGGGCTTCACTTATGTAACCCTTCCATCTGTGAAGGAATTTCCTTTTACCTCTTTTTTTTTTAACTTCCAGTCAGGCCCAAGCTCTGTGTTAGGTCCCCTTATTATTTTTCTGATGACCTTAGAGGAAAACAAAAATCCACGATCCAATGACATTTCTACCCAGGGCCAGAGGGTTACTACTTAGAAATTCTGAGAAGGTCTGAGAATGGGCTGGGTTTCTGTGCTTCAGGTATGACCTGGATCCCTGGAGGGACATCTGGAATTTGTAGGATTCTAAGAGTGCTCACCTTTGCCAACTCTGATGCAAGGATTGTCCTGATTGTCCCTCAGTTCTGTCGCTGCCCTGTTCTTCCCTCCACAGACCCGTCCACAGGGCCGCCCATACGGCAGGCCCTCAGGTGCTTCAGCCCCGCCCCCTCCCTCCAACCCACTTAGGTATTCACAGCCCTGGCCCTGGTCCGCATGCTCATCCTCCCTCTCAACAACTTCCCGTGGGTGATCAATGGCCTCCTGGAGGCCAAAGTGTCCTTGGACCGGGTCCAGCGGTTCCTCGACCTTCCCAGCCACAACCCCAAGGCTTACTACAGCCAAGGTAAGGGGAAGCTAGAGGGTAGAGCCTGGCATAAGTTGAGGAGGGAGCTATAGCCCCCTGGGCACTGTACACAGATGCTACCAAGATGAGCTAGAGGCAACGGAATCCAGGTAGAGCAGGTGGCCGTTCCCTGGGGAGAACCCTCAGAGTAAGACTGAAGCTGAATCAGCCCTGGGCAAACAGAATCAGCCCTGGGCAAACAGGCAAGCTAACGACATGCCCTGGTTTACCCTCCCCAAAGCAGGTAGGTGGTGCATTAGAAGGCCAAGGTGAGTGTTGTCTCCCCTGTTCAGATCCCCCCACAGAGCTGTCTACAGTGGTGGAGCTGCATGAAGCCCTGTTTTCTTGGGACCCCGTTGGAACCAGCCAGGAGACTTTCATCAGTCACCTTGAAGTGAAGAAGGTTTGTTGGTCACACAACCTAGGAGAGTCCCCAGACTAATGAGGAGGATGGGGACTCAGTGGCAGATGAACGCAGATGGAGCCAATCGTGACTCGACGGCCCTGTAGCTGTAATTACCAAGGGAAGGACTAGAGAGGTTTTAGTGAGTAGGGTCTAATCAAGGAAGAGATGCCACCTCGTCTGTGAATGTCATTCCTCTACACACAGCTTTCACAGAGCAGTCACATCTCTCTGGTCTCCGGACAGCTCACACCCACCCCATCCAGACCAGCGAGTGTGTTTGTCTGCTGGATCCTCCCTGACCCCTAGGAGCCGTCCAGTTCAGAGCAGACCCCAGAACTTATCCAGCATCCCCCCAAGGCTGAGGACCCCTTGGGGGGAGGCCCAGCAGTGGCCCAGCAACCCCTTCTGAAAAGGGTTTTGCAAATGGAATAATCCTCTGCAGCCTGGTGAAAGGAATCACACCCTGTGATTCACACCACTGGCACACATTCTCAAAGAAGCACTTGAAATACATTCCTGGCAAGAGAGTGACTCCTGTTCACCCCAGTCTTGAGTGTTCCCTCTCCCCTGACCCCCGCCCCACCCTTTGCCCCACATCTCAACCCAGCGTTCTCCAGCGGTACCTGAGCTGTCTCCACCACACTTGGCCCACATTTCTGGCTCGGGCGGTATGTTTGTTTTTCCTCTTAGTTCAGGCAAGATAAGGCTGGGATTTTTCAAAGGAATTTTGCTAATGTGTCAGTTGGGCTTTTTTTGGATAGAAGTCATAGAAACCCACTGGCGCTAGCTTAAGCAAATAAGAATGTATAACAAGGGTACAGACATGAATTGCAGAGTCCAAAACCAAGCACGCAGCCCAGCCTCGGGAGCAGCCCAGAACCAGGCCTCGACTTGCAGAGAGCTCTTTCCTCCTGTCTGCTTTTTTCTGTGCATTGGCCTCACTGTTCTCTCTCTGTGGACCCACTCTCCGTCGAGCAGAAGATAGGTCTGCAGAGAGCCCTTCTACGTACCAGCTGTAGCCAGAACTAAGGAGCGTTCCCAGGGAAGGGTCTCAGATTGGTCTGGTGCCTGCTGGTAGATGGGTCAGCCCTGGCTGGCTGGCTGGGCAGAGGCATCACAGACAGAGCTTCTGGGAGCTCTGCCTGTTTCTAGAGAAGGATTTTGTTTTCTTTTCATACAAGGAGCTAACTCTATGAATGTATATTACAACTAAGACATGAAGGGAACACAAAAAATTTAAACTGCAAATCACAGAAATGGACACTTCTGAAAATACTGCTTTTTGCCCTGAGGTATTAGAAATCTAGCAGCCGGTGGACTTAGCCAGCCCAGCACCCAGGCCCCAGAGCCTGATGTCCTTTCCTCCCCTCTCGCCATTCTGGAATGCTGTCTTAGAGCTTTCCTGGAATGCTGTCTTAGAGCTTTCCTTGGAAGTTCTTGGGCAGTATTCCTTGGGGCAAATTCTTTCCCTACAGACTAACTGGGGCCTAGAAAGAAACCTCCATGGGATGATTGGCAGCCCAGGGCCTCAGGAAGGAGAACTGACACTTGTGCGAATTTTTTGTAGGGTGCCTTTGTGGGCATCGTGGGGAAGGTGGGCTGTGGGAAGAGCTCGCTGCTGGCCGCTATCGCTGGGGAGCTTCACAGGTAAGCAACCTCTAGTGTCCCTGTCCTCAGCTCTGCCCTTTAGCGAACACTTACCTAGTCCCTGTTATGTGGTGGGCACCTTTTTTAGGGGCCAGAGATGCCAAGATGAAGAAGACAGGGTCCCTTTCTTGGGAGAGTTTTCAGTCTGGAAAGGGGGAGACAGTCAAAGTGAGATGATCATCGCACCAGAGCGTTTTGAGTGTTTTAATAGTGAGTGAAGCAATGAGTGGAGACATCCAGCATTGCCACTCTGAGAAAGTGTGGCTGTGCAGGGAAGGGACCAGGGAAGAGCTGAGGTGTGAAGGAAGGTCTTCTTCTTTCACGGTAAGAATGCGAGTCCAGAGTAGCGGCCACCACTCTCTTCTGGCTTCTGAGCACATGCAGAGAAGACAGCTGCTTGGCTTCAGTCAAAGAGCAATTCCTTCCCTCCCTGATTCAGAAGGAGCCCACAGCCTCATTTAGGACCTCCCCACCTCCATGGCTGCCAACTCAGAGAGCCATGCGACATGAAGGGGGCCCTCTGGAGGGGCTGTGCATGGAGAGATGCAGTCGGGAGCCAGCCCTCACGCTGCTGGCCTGGCTCTCTGCAGGCTGTGTGGACGGGTGGCAGTGTGGGGGCTGTCCAACGGCTTTGGCTTGGCCACCCAGGAACCCTGGATCCAGTTTGCCACCATCCGAGACAACATCCTCTTTGGGAAGACATTTGATGCCCGGCTGTATAAGGAAGTGCTAGAGGCCTGCGCCCTCAATGACGACCTCAGCGTGAGTGCCTAGCCCAGAAACCTCTTGGCCACCTGTTTCCTCATGCCCCGGAAACCTCGAGTCTGAGACCTGATGCTCTGGGAAGGCGTTGCTTCCACTTAGGCATCCTCGCCTCGGACTGGCTGTCAGGCTTTGGTTCCCCCCCCCATCCCCGCCCCCAACGAGTGCTCAGCTGTCCAGTTCCTCCTTCTGCATGGGGCTCAGAGGGGCGGTGGTGGCGGTGTTCCACAGAGCAGTGGGGCAGCCCCGAGTCGTCTGGGGTGGGGAAGGGCTCCCTATGAGCCTTAGTTCTGCATAGGTCTGACGGGCAGTTCTTTTTTTATAATTTTTTAAAATATTTATTTTTAGAGAGAGGGGAAGGGAAGGATAAAGAAAGAGAGAGAAACATCGGTGTGCAAGAGAAACATCAGTTGGTTACCTCTTGCATGCCCCCAGTTGGGATGCAACCCAAGCATGTCCCCTGACCGAGAATTGAGCCAGTGACCCTTTTGGTTTGTGGGACGGTGCCCAACCCACTGAGCCACACTGGGCGAGGCTGACTAGCCATTCTTATTCAAGAGTCCCTCCCTTAATTCCTAGTGGGGAGATTTAGGAGAGTCAAGGTTACTCTAGGGGAGCCTGAGGAACCCTTTAGATCCCTCGCACCCAGATTACTAAATTTAGGGGTGATGAGATTCCACGTTTCTCCCATGATTTACCTACGCAAACCCTATATCCCTGCACCACTGGGACTGAGGCAGTGAGGACTGTCCTCACCGCTACCCTGTCCAGGTAAATGTGGCACTTTGCTGGAAAGGAGGACTTTTGATTTTGACCATGGGCCATCCTAGGTCCATTTATTACTTGTTTCTACATCAAGCGTTTCCCAAATGTCTACCAGGAACTGTTCTAGACATTAAGAAAAGAGATGAATAGCAGAGCTGCTCAGAGGACACGCCATCTGGTGGACTCCAGGCACTTGCTCTGGTACAGGGACCCCTTAGCTAAGGAGGTCACTCCTGACGCCACAGGAAGGCTCGAGGTGCATTCCTTCCTGAAAACCCTGTGAAAGCTTTCACATCATGCCCATCATCATCCTTGCCTGTTAAGAAGGCAGGGTAGTGTGCAGGAGTGGTTAAGAATCTGTGTTCATGTCTTGCCCCATACTAGCTGTGCAACAACCTTGGGCAAGGTAGTAGCTCTGTCTGAGCTTGGGTCTCATCCGTGAAAAGGAAATAATACCATCTTCATAAGGTTGTCAAGGGGATGGATGGGATGATGCCTGTAAAGTGCTAAGCACAAAGTAAATGTTCAATAAATGCTGGTTGTTACTGGAACTGTGGCTTATGCCTGCTGCCTTGCTCCCTCAGATTCAAGACCAGTCTTTTCAAACTCCCTGACTCGTTTCTATACAAAGGGATAGGAAATGGGGTAGAAAGTATCGGGGAGCTCGCTGACCAACACTGAGGGGCCTGTCCCATCAGATCTTTCCTGCTGGAGACCAGACAGAGGTGGGAGAGAAGGGTGTGACCCTCAGCGGGGGACAGCGGGCCCGAATTGCCCTTGCTCGTGCTGTCTACCAGGTGAGTTAGTGTGGGGGAGCCCAGAGCCTTGGGAACTCAGAAGGCATGGGATGGGATATTGTCATCAGTATCTAATTCCCCCCCTCTCCTCCATGCTCCTGAGTTGTCGGTCCCTTGGCCATCCCGTTCTCCTTTTGCAGATTCAGGGCAGAATTAAAGGTCCTTTAAAAACTATTATGTGCCTGGAGGCTCTGGGACCAAGCAAGGCAGAGCGCTTGCCCTGGGGCAGTGGCCTTGTTTGACTAGAGGAAAATCCACCTCAGGTCTCACCTCCTTCTCTTCCTCTGAACTGTCCTCTCTGACTCTCTCAAGGTCGTGTTCTAGGAGAGGTCTAGGTTCTGGCCAGATCTAGGTTCTGGCCAGAGAACCTAGGACTTGGTGTCCATGGTGTCCCCACTGCTTTCTAGGAAAAGGAACTCTATCTCCTCGATGACCCTCTGGCTGCGGTGGATGCAGACGTGGCCAACCACCTGCTGCATAGGTGCATTCTGGGAGCGCTGAGCCACACCACGCGGCTGCTCTGCACCCACCGCACCGAATACCTGGAGAAGGCTGACCTGGTGCTGCTGCTGGAGGCCGGGCGCCTGGTCCGGGCTGGTAATGTAGTCTGCAGGGCAGGAGCCGGCCAGTGAGGGAGCCATCTACCTGGGTGTAACTGGGGAAGAGGGACAGATGGATTGTCAAGTGCAGACTCTGCCCCCCCCTCTGTGTGTGGCCTGCTCATCCTTCTTTCTAATGGAAGCCTCTGTCCTGCCTTCCCAGAACTGATGTGAGGAAATGGGGGCCAGAGGGAAATGAGACACTGGCAAAAGGGCCCGGTGGCCTGGGGACTTGGGATTTGTGACTGGGCGTGTTGGGAACTTAGACGCCCGGGATTGCTGAGAATAGTCTGGTGCCCTTGGAGAAAACAATTTTAGAACGGTCTTTTATTTAAAACAAAATCCTGAAGGATCATTATCTAGAGGGACGTGACCATCTGCAGGTTTACTGGCAGGGAAACAGAGGACATGAGGCTCCGCCGGAGTGTCAGGGATTTGCGGAGGCGTGAGGAGAAAGCTCGGCAGCGCTGAGAGGTGGCTGGACAGGGTGCTCACAGGCGCTGTGACTCTCCCAGGGGTGAATATTTCTTTTTTCTTCTTCTTTCTTCATATATTTTATTGATTATGCTATTACAGTTGTCCCATTTCCACCCATCACTCCCCTCCACCCTGCACACCCTCTCCCACCCACATTCCCTGCCTTTAGTTCATGTCCATGTGTCATACGTGTAAGTTCTTTGGCTTCTACATTTCCCATACTGTTCTTGCCCTCCCCCTGTCTATTTTCTACCTCCCATCTATGCTACTGATTCTCTGTACCTTTCCCCCTCTCTCCTCCTCCCACTCCCCTGTTGCTAACCCTCCACATAATTTCCATTTCTGTGGTTCTGTTCCTGTTCTAGTTGTTTGCTTAGTTTGCTTTTGTTTTAGGTGTGGTTGTTAATGATTGTGATTTGCTATCATTTTACTGTACATGTTTTTTATCTTCTTTTTCTTAGATAAGTCCCTTTAACATTTCATAAAATAAAGGCTGGGTGATGATGAACTCCTTAAACTTGACCTTATCTGGGAAGCACTTTATCTGCCCTTCCATTCTAAATGAAAGCTTTGCTGGACAGAGCAATCTTGGATATAGGTCCTTGCCTTTCATGACTTGGAATACTTCTTTCCAGCCCCTTCTTGCCTGCAAGGTCTCTTGAGAAATCAGCTGACAGTCTTATGGGAACTCCTTTGTAGGTAACTGTCTCCTTATCTCTTGCTGCTTCTAAGATTCTCTCCTTCATTTTAATTTTGGGTAGTGTAATAATGATGTGCCTTGGTGTGTTCTTCCCTGGGTCCAACTTCTTTGGGACTCTCTGAGCTTCCTGGACTTCCTGGAAGTCTATTTCTTTTGCCAGAATGGGGAAGTTCTCCTTTATTATTTGTTCCAATAACTTTACCACTTGTTGCTCTTCCTCTTCTCCTTCTGGTACCCCTATAATTTGGATGTTGGAACGTTTAAAGATGTCCTGGAGGTTCCTAAGCCTCTCCTCATTTTTTTGAATTCTTGTTTCTTCATTCTTTTCTGATTGGATATTTCTTTCTTCCTTCTGGTCCACTCCATTGATTTGCGTTCCAGATTCTTTCCCATCACTATTGGTTCCCTGTACATTTTCCTTTATCTTACGTAGTGTAGCCTGCATTTTTTCATCTAATTTGTGACCAAATTCAACCAATTCTGTGAGGATCCTGATCACCAATGTTTTGAACTGTGCATCTGATAGGTTGGCTGTCTTTTCGTTGCTTAGTTGTATTTTTTCTGGAGCTTTGATCTGTTCTTTCATTGGGGTCATTTTTTTTGTCTTGATGCACCTGTTATGTAGTGAGGGGCGGAGCCTTAGGTGTTCACCAGGGCGGAGCAACCCAGTTGCTGTGTTGTGACACTGTATGTAGGGCAGGGGTCCGAGAGGGGACAATGGTGCTTGCTCCACTCTGCTGGATTTCAGTCACTACTCCCCACTGTTTCCCACAAGCAAATTAGGCTCTTCTGGTGCTGATTCCCATGTGGATGGGCTTGTGTACATTCTAGGACCCTGCGGGTCTCTCCAACGAACTCTCCTGGGAGGCTGGGAGTCTCTCCTGCTGCCTCATCCCCCACAGGTGTTTTCAGTTGGTGTTTTGAAGCTTTATTTCCTGGCACCGGGACCCTGGGTTGCACCTTCTGTCTCCCCAGTTTTGCCTGGTTTATCTGTATGTGAATGTGGAGCAGCCTTGCTATCCGGCACCCCTCCACAATCCGCCACCTCATTGTGTCTCCCCGCTGCTGCCTTGCGCACCTGGGGTCCACCAACCACCACTTTGCCGTGACCCCTTTCCGCCTGGCCACCCAACTCTGCCCCTCCTACCTGTCTGGATGAATGTTTCTTAACTCCTCGGTTGTCAGACTTCCATACAGTTCAGTTTTCTATCGGTACTGGTTGTTTTTTGTTTCTAAATTGTTGTCCTTATTTTGGTTGTGCAAGAAGGCACAATGTGTCTACCTACGCCTCCATCTTGGCTGGAAGTCGGGTGAATATTTTCTGTCTGTGCTGATTGGACTCCAGACACAGAGGGGTTGGGCTTGATGGTCCTGACCAGACTTTGGGGGTCCAGGGCAGAGCTGTGCTAGGGTGGGTCCAAAAGGAATTGGGGGTGGGGTGGATTGGCACACATATTTAGAAAAGCCTAGTATATTTCTAGAATAGTCCCTTCCTAATCTCCCCTGCTACCTTCCAGGGCCTCCCTCTGAGATCCTGCCACTGGTACAAGCTGTTCCCAAAGTCTGGGCTGAGGATGGGCAAGAGTCTGACTCAGGTATGGCCCGAGGATGGGAAGAGGTGGCTTGCTTCTCACCATGACACTGGAGAGAGATGATTTCTGCAGAGCTTGCCTGCCTGTCTGAAACACTGAGGTTTTCAACTGTCAGCCTGCAAGGTTAGGCCCCTCTGACCTCCCTGATCTTCCCAGCCACAGCCCAGTCAGTGCAGAACCCAGAGAAAACAAAGGAGGGGCTGAAGGTGGAGGAGGGTGCATCTGGCCGCCTGCTGCAGGAAGAAAGCAAGAAGGAGGGCGCCGTGGCCTTCCACGTGTACCAAGCATACTGGAGGGCCATAGGCGTGGGCCTGGCCCTGGCCATCCTTTTTTCGCTGCTTCTCATGCAAGGTAGGAATAAACCCCAGAGACCCTTACCCCACCCACAGCCCTGTCTTCTAGGTCCCCATCACATCCTTCACCTTGTGCCAACCTTTACAAAGCCCAGAGACTCACCAGGCATGGTGACAGCTGGGACAATAGGCCTGCCCCCACTTCTGAGAGAGTCCCAGAGGCCAGACAGATGCCCTCCATAGCCATCTTCTGATGAGTCCCATTCAACAGATTTGAGATCCCATTCTCCCTAGACCTGTGGGGTGACAGACCCAGGAATGAAGCACATACCAGGGAGGACGTGGAATGGTGGCAGGGCAGGGAGGGCCGGCAGAGCGAAGTAGGGTAGAACTAGAGTCAAGGGTAGAGGCTTAGAATAAAGGAGGTGAGTCTGTTTCACAACTTTCTCATTCCCGTCCCCACCCAGCCACGAGGAACGCTGCCGACTGGTGGCTCTCCCACTGGGTCTCTCAGTTGAAGGCAGCCGGCAATGACTCCCAGGAGGTGGCAGCCCCCGTCACCCTGGACTCCACAGGGCTCCACTCTGCTCAGCTGCTCCTCTTCTCCCCCAGAAGCTTCTAGTGAGTGGCTGGGGCTGGGGCCATCAGAGCGGTTGCCAGGCAGGCAGCTAAGAGTTGTGGGGCTGTGTCTCTGGAGAATGGGGGCAGTGGTGTGGGGGAGGGGAGGGAGCCGCCAGTGGCCCAACTTCTGGTTACCCACAGCCTCCTCCCTACCACCCAGCACCTCAGTGTTCCTACTGCCTAAAGCTGCCCCCAATGGCTCCTCAGACGTCCGTTTCTACCTCACTGTGTACGCGACAATCGCCGGTGTCAACTCCCTTTGCACCCTTCTCCGAGCACTGCTGTTTGCAGCGGGCACCCTCCGAGCAGCTGCCACCCTGCACCGCCGCCTGCTGTGTCGAGTCCTTATGGTGAGGGGATGAGAGGGTAGGGGCAGCGTGGGGCGCCCTCCCCATGCCTGGGCTTCATCCGGGGCCCCAGCCTACCTCCTAGTCCTCAGGAGAATATATCCCCAAACAGGTGTGTGCAGCACTTGACAACTTGAGACCTGGAAAGGCCGAGAGCAGAGAGGCTGCTGGGCCTCAGACCCAGTTACTGCACCCCACAGCATTCTGCTCTGTAACATGGGGAGACGAGGTTCATCCTCAGAGTCATTTCCCTTTTGGACCCTGTGCAGGGGCTGGGCTAACCGCCCCTGAGTTCATGCGAAGCCCTTTTGGGGTTTTGCTTATTTATCCATCCATTTGTTTTTTGCATGCCCTTCTCCATTTCCCCTCCTGTCCTTGAACAGCAGCCATTCTAAGTGTGTTTAATATGTATCTTTTTGTCTTTTTGTGAAACACCTATGTTTTGTGTTTACGCATTTTTATAAGTGAAATTTTGTTTATTTTTATGTAGGGCTGTTTCTAAGAGCCTTCCTGGTTGCTATGTGTGTATCTATTCTGGTCTGTTGCTGACCCATTGACTTAGTATGAGGATTAAATTCATTAGTACACGGAAGGTGCTTAGGATAGTGCCTGGCACATACTAAGTGCTCCATCGGCAATTATTATTAATGTTGTTATTAAAGCCCTTTCTTGTCCTTTATCTTATTTGGGTTTATAATAACCCTGTGAGGGAGGTATTGTCATCCCCATTTTACAGATGAGGAAATGGAGGCTCTGAGGGTGCAGGTGACCTGGTCGAGGCTATTGCCTTGGAGAGCCAGGCTGTGAACCCAGTACTGTGTAGGTCTTTCCATTGCCTGTCAGGGATCAAGCAGCACACTGCTCCGCCTCTCCTCCAGGAGCCAAGTAGGGCACATCTTCAGGCTGTGACGGAATTCATTTATCATAAACTGTCATTAGGAGGTGCTTCAGAAAGTCCTTCACCTAGTCTCCTGCCTTAAGATAGGAGTGTTCCCCAAGTAATAGCAGAGAGTTGGGGGACAGGCAAGGTGGGGAAAGGGAAAGGGGGCTATACCTAATGGGACTGTACTTCCCATTAGTAGACCAAGTATCGGACAGTCGCTGAGCACTTCCTCCATGCCTGGCAGACTGTGCCAAGGACCTGACTGCTACCTATGTGGCCTTTAATCCCCTTACTAGCCCTGTAAGGTGCAGTTCCATTATTAGCCCCGTATTTGAAATGAGGAACAGGGGCCTTTAATAGATTAAGCCTCTTGCCTGGGCTTCCACATCTACTAAACGGCAGAACTGGAACCCCAGTAGCAGTCTGACTCCAGAGCCTCGGCGTGTAACGATGAGACAGTATGACTTGGACCGCTGCCCTCACCATTCTGTCCGGCCCTGGGTAATCGGGGGATTCCTCCTGACATCTAACTAAGTCTCACTCACTGGCCTGAAGTCCTCATAATCTGGCGAGAGGCGTAGGCATGTCCAGCATAGAGGTAGTGGAATGGCCAGCATGGCCTCTCAGGGTCACCACAGACCAGAGGGACAGTCTCTCTTTTCTACCCTGGGATCGTCTTCTCCAGGCCCCATCTGCTCATCCTCTCTGTCCCCTTCCTATCCTCTACCTCGGGCCTCCCTCCGCACCCACCTCCCCCAGGATGGCCCAACCCCCTCTCTGCCAGGCACTATCCTAAGCACCTTCCGTGTACTAATTAATTTAATCCTCATACTAAGTCAATGAGTAAGCAACACCTTGCCCAACCACACCTCTTCTCCCAGGCACCAGTGACTTTCTTCGACTCCACTCCTGTGGGCCGGGTCCTCAACCGCTTCTCCTCTGACGTGGCCTGTGTGGATGACAGCTTGCCTTTCATCCTCAACATCCTCCTGGCCAACTCAGTGGGCCTGCTGGGCCTCCTGGCTGTGCTGGGCTCTGGCCTGCCCTGGCTGCTGCTGCTGCTGCCACCTCTGAGCCTTATCTACTACCGAGTGCAGCGCCATTACAGGGCCTCCTCGAGGGAGCTGCGGCGCCTGGGCAGCCTCACCCTGTCTCCACTCTACACCCACCTGGCCGACACCCTAGCTGGCCTCCCTATGCTCCGGGCCACTAGGGCCACTGACAGGTGTGTGGGATCTGCCTCTCCCAACCAGGGCCAGGGGGATGAGGTGCTGGGGCAGGGGGCAGAAGGTCCCTTAAGAAGAAAGGCATGTGGGGAGGTGGGCTTCGGGTCTCCTGAGAAGGGAAAGGTGGCCGAGGGCACTAAGGGAAAGAGGAAGGAAACAGAGAAAAGGGCTAGTGAGGCAGAGCAGGCCCCTTTGAAAGACACACTGACCTCTCCAGACTCTGAGGTGAGGCCTGTGGGAGGCACGGCTCCAGGAAGGAGCCGCGTTGTAGGGGAGTCTGGGAAAGTCATTGCCACGGTGGAGTGGCCTTACTTCCCTCCTGGCCTCCCCCAGGTTTGAGGAGGAGAACCAGAGGCTCCTGGAGCTAAACCAAAGGTGCCAGTTTGCATCCAGCGCCACGATGCAGTGGCTGGACATTCGGCTCCAGCTCATGGGGGCCGTGGTGGTCAGTGCTATTGCAGGCATCGCCCTGGTGCAGCACCAGCAGGGCCTCGCTGACCCAGGTACCGCCCGGGACCTTCACACTCACCTCAGGAGCATGTGATTCCCATGCCCTGGCCCAGACCTCTTCCCGCACTGTCCCCCAGCATTTTCACCTGCCACCCAGGGCTTTCTGTGAGGATGTGTTGTGATTCTCCTGCGCCCCATTTTAGAGTTGAGGAAACTGAGTCTCAAGAAGTGACTGACCCAGGTGATGGTGGATCTGGCACTAGCACTAGTCTTCTGACTCTGCCCCTTCCCTGCTCCACTCCCAGCACTCCGCCAGGCCCACATGTCTGCCACCTGTCGTTCCCCATAGCCTCTCCAGACCCACTCCACTGCCTTGCGTTCGTGGTGCTGGTCTGGTGCTGGCATCTTCCTGCTTCTCTGCTGGCCTCCTTTAAATGCCCGCAGTCCACAGCTTCAGTTGCCCATTCCGCCTCACTCCTCCATGCATCCCAGTGTCCAAGCCTCCCCTAGCAGCTGGTGTTCCTCTCCTGCTAGGACTGGTGGGCCTGTCACTGTCTTATGCCCTGTCCCTGACGGGTCTGCTCTCGGGCCTGGTGAGCAGCTTCACGCAGACAGAGACCATGCTGGTGAGCGTCGAGCGGCTGGAGGAGTACTCCTGCGACGTGCCCCAGGAGCCCCAGGGCCAGCCCATGCAGGTAGGCCTGCCCCTCCGCCCCGGCCTGGTGCCCCGAAGGGTCCTCCGGGCGGCCCAAGTTCCATTCACTCCTCGCCACTTTCCTCAGCTCCTCTGATGCCCCCGTGTGATCCCCCTTGCTTCACTGTGTCCCTCGTCATTGTGTCTGCTCTCCCCTCTCTCCTTTACTTGCCTCATGTCTCCCAGCTTTGCTCTCACGCCATCCGTTTCTCATTACTCCCTCCTCCTTCCTCTCTCCAACCCCCTTCTCCTCCCTGCGTCTCCCATTTTCACCCATCTCCCTCTTCTCCCACCCATAAACCCCACCAGCTAGGCGCTGGCTGGCTGACCCGGGGGAGCGTGGAGTTCCAGGATGTGGTGCTGGTGTACCGGCCAGGGCTGCCAAATGCCCTGGATGGGGTGACCTTCCGCGTACAGCCCGGAGAGAAGTTGGGCATCGTGGGCCGCACGGGCTCTGGCAAGTCTTCCCTGTTGTTGGTGCTCTTCCGGCTGCTGGAGCCCAGTGCGGGGCGAGTGCTCCTGGACGGAGTGGACACCGGCCAGCTGGCGCTGGCTGAGCTCAGGTCTGGGCTGGTGAGAAGGAGAGAGCCAGACTACTGGCACTTAGAAGAGGCCCAGCCAGGAAGGCTCTACGTAAGCTTAGGGCAGCCAGGGGCGGCTGGCGGTGAGAAGGTGGATAGGACAAGCAGGCGAGGAGAGCGAGCCCAGTACTCAGGTCCAGGGTTAGAGCCATGGTCTCAAGGTCTTTACTCTGACCCAGGCCCACCTTTCCAGTTTCATCTTTCTTGTACTTCCTAGTATGCCCCCGGCATTCTAGACCACCAGTCCCTGCACCCTGAATCAGAGCCTCCCCATGCTGTGCCCAAGACACTCATCGCCCCAGCCCTTGGGCTTGGCAGGTGGTGCTCTGGACAGCTCAAGACCTGGGCCAGTTGCCCCTGGCCACAAGAGGCCACATCTGGGGCTGAACATCCTCTGCCACCCCCAGGTTAGCCTAGTATCATTTTCTCTGAGTTACATGTTCCAAAGGTAGGGGAGCTCTGTTCCAAAGCCCACTACTGGTCCCAGGCCCTGGCCCTGCTTTTGCTGCCTCTTCTAGCTCATGGCGGTCTTACATTAGAGCTCCGCCCATGGCCCCACAGGACCCATTTCCAGGCCCTCCGACCTTGACATGTCCCTGCCCTACTATTCGAACTCTGCTCATTCCTTGCCACTGCTGCTGGCCAGTCACTGCGGGAGTCGGGGCGACACCGTTAACCCACTCTTGTTCTCCATGCATGGTAGCCCAGGGAGATGTAAGCTCCTTAAAGACAGAGTGTAGGCCTTGGTTTCTCTGGTTTTCCTCAAAGCACCTGCATGGTTCTAGAACATGGTTCTGACCAACTGGGGCACAGAGTGAGGGTTGTGTTCAGGTCTTCTCCCCAAGCTTTTCTGGGGGTGCTAGACCTACAGCTTAAACCTGTGCTGGGAGCAGCAGTGACCACATCTTCAGCCTAGACCCCATGTGCGGTCCCCTCCTTGTTCCCCAGATCCCAGCTGGCTATCATCCCTCAGGAGCCCTTTTTGTTCAGTGGGACTGTTCGGGAAAACCTGGACCCCCTCGGCCTGTATGAGGACCTGACTCTATGGCAGGCTGTGGAGCAGTGCCACCTGAGTGAGGTGATCACATCCATGGGTGAGTACCAGGCCCTACCCTGCAGAGTGGAAGAGGAGGAAGCAGGGAGGGGGCAGGGAGAGGCCTGGGACCCGGAGGTGAAGTGCTGTGCCTTGCAGGTGGTCTGGATGGTGAACTGGGTGAGGGGGGCTGGAGCTTGTCGCTGGGACAGAGGCAGCTGCTGTGTCTAGCCAGGGCTCTCCTCACAGATGCCAAGGTAAGGTGAGAGGAAGGGATATTCGAGAGGGCAGAGGCATGTGAGGGGTGAGGAAGTGAGTTGGGGAGAGTTCTCAGGGGACCAAGTTAGTTTTCGTTTTAGAGCTGGAGGTGGGGAGCTGTAGGCTGGGCAAGGCCAAGCTGCAAGGTGGGTGCTGGTGCTTGGGCAGGAACCAAGACTAACCCTCTTCCCTATCCTCCTGCCCACCTCTCCACACGTCCCAGGTCCTGTGCATCGATGAGGCCACAGCAAGTGTGGACCAGAAGACAGACCAGCTGCTCCAGCAGACCATCTGCAAACGCTTCGCCAACAAGACAGTGCTGACCATTGCACACAGGTGTGCAAGTGTCTAGCGTGAGACTCTGGTCAGAGGCTATGGTGTCAGGTACCCCAGGGGCCAGGGCCCTAGAGATTCCAAACCCCTGTGAACCTCAGCTCCTTGTTCTCATAGCACATTGTCTGAAGGAACCTGTGGCCCCCACCCTGACAGAGCATAAAGTCTGTGGGCAGAACAGTGGTGTCCAAGGGAGTAGAGGAAGGAATGAGGGTCAGCTTTCTGCTGTAGGATATTGCCCTCCATCCTCCTCACAGACCACTCTTCCCACACAGGCTCAACACTCTCCTGAACTCTGATCGGGTGCTGGTGCTGCAAGCCGGGAGGGTCGCGGAGCTGGACTCCCCGGCTGCCCTGTGCAACCAGCCGCACTCTGTGTTCCACCAGCTGTTGCAGAGCAGCCAGCAGGGAGCCTGCTCCTCCCCATGAGGACCCAGCAGGGTCCCCACCCTCCAGGGTCTCCCCTCTGCTGGGTGTCTGGGAGCTGATGTGTGTCTACACTCTCCCCTGTGGCTCTACCTCACCAGCATCCCCAGAGGGGAGAAGGCGTCGGGTTCCTCTTTGAGAACCATTCCCAGGGCAGCATCCCACGGTTTCCCCAGAACCAGGCCTCTGCTCTGGCCTTCTGACATCTGAGACTCCAGGCAGGTTTTTCTGGCCAAGGAGCCCACTTATAATTTCATACTTTTATTGGATAAAATTCCCATTTTACAGTCTGTGTATTAAAAAAATAATATTTCTTGTGTGAGGCTGCTGAGGGGTGGCAAGAAAGGACCACTCCAGTCTGAGGGGCAGAGGAGGTGAAGGAGGGGGCACAGAAGCCCCCAAGTCCATCACAGTGCTGTGGTCTTTCCAGGCTCAGGGGGCAGGGCAGGCGGCAAGGGGGTCCCCGCAGGCAGCATGCTAACCTGACACTCCTGGTCCTGGCGTGCCGGGGCGTAGTGTGGTGCAGGGTAGCAACAGGGTCCAGGGGGGCAGACACCCCGGCGCCAGGCCCGCAGGGTCAGCAACACCGTGGACAGGACCAGGGCGGCAGTGAGTGCCCCAAACACCACCATGGCCACCAGACCAGACTCACCCAGCCCGGCCTCTTGCCTCCGCACCACCTCCTTCACTGAGATGCGCAGCAGACCAGCCCCTGCGCTGTGAGGGACAGGCCCCGTGGCAGGCCCCACCACTGCTGAGGTGGGCCCCGGGGGGATGTCTGCTATGGTGGCAGGGTCTGGGACAGGTAAGACTAGCTCACAAGTCTTGCCGCCATAGCCGTTGGGACACAGACAGTCGAAGTCGTGGACACGGTCCCGACAGCGGGCCCCTCTCTGGCATGGGTGGCTGGCACAGTCATCCAAGTTGATGGTGCAGAAGCGTCCAGCAAAGCCCTCGGGGCAGAGGCAGGAGAAGCGGTTTACGCCGTCCACACAGGTGGCGCCGTTAGCACAAGGCCGCATCAGACAGTCGTCTACGTTCACCTCGCAGCGGGCACCCACAAAGCCTGCCAAGCAGCGGCACGTGAAGTTGAGGGCAAAGCCCTGGTCATCCTGGCACTGCCCGCCATTCTGGCATGGGGAGCTGGGGTGGAGGTGGGAGAGGGCTTTGATACGGACTCACACCTGCAGGGTAGCCCAGGTCAGCATCCTGACCACCGCCACCTCACCCCCCTTCCAGCAATGTCACGCTAAGCCACACTCTGAGCCTCCCATGCCTCCTTTAAAAAATGGAAATACAAGTAGTCCCCAACTTCCAAACTGTGTGGGTTAAAGGAGATCACCCACTGTGAAGCAGTTAGCATGGGGCGTGGCCTGAATGCGAGGCTAAGGTAAGTGTACTATTAACGCTGGCGGGCCCTTAGGCCTGACACTGGACTGCCCCTACCGGCCTGTTGCCTTGAGCACGCTCTGTAGAACATCCCTGGGGCCACATAGCAGCTTTCCTGGCAGGATGAGGGGAGTCTGAGGTCTTCAACCCCCCAACCCCAACAGCCAGAGCAGTTGCACACTGATCTGTGACACCTGCAGATTTTTGTTGTTGAAAAAATGGTTCAGGTGGTATGAAAAAGCTGAGAAACCCTGAACGAGGGACACTTCAGCAGGCTGGGGTTTTATCCTCCGGTGCGCCCAGGCAGAACTCCTGACCCTCAGCCCTACAACTTCACCACCATCCCCTCAACAGTGCTGTCTAACCTTGAACTCACCCCGTGGGGCCAGCACTCACCCTGCCTGCTCACAGGGTCCGGTCTTGCGCTCACAGTCCCGCCCATGGAAGCCTGGTGGACACACGCAGTGGTACTCGCCGCCACCGTCATACACACACTGACCTCCGTTCCGGCAGGGAGACTGAGTGGTACACACGTGTTCATCTACAGAGAAGACAGGGGAGGCTGTGGGGTAGCCCTTACACCTGGCACCCAGACCTGCCCAGGCTCCTCCCACGGCTCTGTGGGTGCCGCTTACACTGCAAACCCACACAGGCTGGTGCAGTGTGGTGGGGAAAACAATGCTGAGTTTGGAACCAGGCAGCTCCTAGCTCTGGCAATGTCAGTCTGTCTCAGAGTGACTGGGCAAGTTCTACCTCATCTATGGGTCTCAGTTTCCTCATCTGAAAGATTAGTACAGTTTTCTGCAGCTGCCATACCTACTTCATGGGATTAGGTTAAGGGCCAATTCAGACACAGATACAGTCTAAAATGGTAAAATACCATGTGTTTGAGTCATTGAGCTGGACCTAATAAATACAAATGGATGTCCTCCCAAGGCTCTTCAGACCAACAGCTGCCCCTACTCCCCTACCTTTGTCACAGAACTTGCCCGCCCAGCCACTGAGACAGATGCACTGCCAGGGCTGGTGGCAGGAACCATGCTGGCAGCCAGGCATCCTCACACAGAGCTCACAGTGCAGCCCCTCCCAGCCTGGGTCGCACCTGGTGGGGAGAAGCACAGGGTCAGGGCTCTGGGTGGTGGATGTGAGGAAACGGAGGCCAGACCAGAGCTTTTAGAGAACAGGAGGACATATGACAGTCCCTAAGCAGAAGCAGGTCCACCCTAGATAGGTGTGGGCTGTGCAGGCCACATATATGGAATCAGACCGTCTGACAAGAGCACTCAAGTCCTGGTTCTGCACTTTGTCTAATCTCTCTGAGCCTCAGTTTCCTCGTCTGTAAATTGGGGATACACTTTTGTAGGGACATGTTAATGAAGAAACTAAGATATGTCTATAAATGCTCCCAACATCAGCCCAGGCATATGTGAGACTGATAGTTTTTTGTTTTTGTTTTTAAGAGTGACCCTGATAACAAAAGAAAAAAGCAAACAAAATATAACCAGAGTCATTGAAATTAAGAACAATCTAACAATAGCCAGAGGGGAGTGGGAAGGGGACAGTGGGGAGAAGGTTTCAGGAACTACTATAAAAGACACAAGGACAAAACCAAGGGGGAGGGTGGAAGCAAGGGAGGGAGGGGGGCTTGAATGGGGGGGGGGGGATTCAGACAACTGTAATTGAACAACAATAAAATAATTTTTTTAAAAAATGTGGCCCTGAGCCCTGGTTCGTGTGGCTCGGGTTGAGCGCCAGCCTGTGAACCAAAAGGTCATGGATTTGAGTGCCAGGCAGGGCACATGCCTGGTTTTCAGGCAGATCCCTGGTTGAGGGTGTGTGAGAAGCAACAAACCACTGTTTCTCTCGCACACTGATGTTTCTCTCCCACACTGACGTTTCTCTCCCTCTCTTTCTCCTTCCCTCCCCCCCTCTGAAAATAAATAAATAAAATCTTAAAAACAACAACAAAGAGTGATCCTGAAAGATCATCAGGACTATCTTCCTACCCTGATTCCAGGGCCTTAATTAAAAAAAAAAAAAAAAAAAAAAAAAACCTCTCCAAGGACGGAGAGTCCGAAACACCCCAGCGTCTCCAGCAGCTTACCCTGTCAGCTCATTTCCTTGTCCAACCAGACACATTTCCCTCCCGCTACAGATTTGCCCAACCCCCACCCCAGCGAGTCAATTACTGAAATTCATCGAGGAAGATCCTCTTTCATAAGTGCTTCTCCCCATCAACCTTGCCCGCAGCCTTTCTTTTCCAGGCCCAATCAATTCTCTTTACATTTTTCCTTTATCTCTCCCTTTCTTCCCAACCTCCAAACTCTCTCACGCTTCAGGTCTTTCTCCCGGTATCTTGAGGAGGAATGTTTCAGAATTTCTGGGTCAGACTTGGGAGAGAGTAAAAAAGTGTGGAGACATAAGCTGGAAGAAGGAGAAGAGCCAAGGCAAAGGGGACTGGGGATGGGTGAGGCTGGCCCGTCTGCCCTGTGTGCCACGGGGGAATGGGGAGTGCACAGTAGGGTCTTAAGCCCCTAGACACCTGCCCTGGGGCCATCCCGGGGTGCGGGTATGAAGGGGTGGGAAATGAGGAGGAGAGGGGTTAGGAGCACGTGCTCAGAAGAGGTACCTGCAGGAGCCGTCAGGCTCACAGAAGCCGTGGGCCAGGTCACAGTGGGAACTGCAGTCATCGGCTGCAAGAGATTGATGTGGGAGGGGTGAGCCGGGGTCCGGTTTGGGTTCCCTGAGAGGCAGGCTCGGGAGAGGATGCGGGGTTCCAGTAATTGGGTGGACTCAGCTCTGGGGCAGCGCAGAAGAGACTCGTTCCATTGCTAAGGGAGACCTGGGTTTCAGCAGCCCCGCGGGTCCCAACGAATGGCTGCAGTGCCGTCTCCAGCCGACAGAGGCCAACGTGCAAGCAAGGGACACCAGGAGAGGGCAGCGACCTGAGGAGGGCGGGGGCGGGCGGTGCGCTCACCTATGGCAGGATGAACCAGTGCCCACAGGATGCACAACAGGCACATGAGATGTAGGCAGCGGCAGCCGCTGGGCATGGTCAGCGCCGGCCCCAAGAAGGACGGACGTATGGACGGCCGGACGTGCGGACACCTGTGGGACAGCACAAGCTGGGAGGCGGTGGGACGCGGATATAGCTGCACGGATTGCGATTCCGAGTGATAGGAGCCGAGGGAGGGGAGGGGCGCCCAGACAGAAGAAGGGAGTGGGGGCAGCGGGAAGGCTGGGGTGGGGAGAAGGGTTGAGGCGGAAAGGGTTTGGGGGACAGGACCCGTGATCGGGCTCTGTGGGAAAGAAGTGAAGGATGGACAACGTGGAGTCAGGTCAGGGAACGCAGCAGAACGGAGGAGCCCACGGGGAAGGGGACAGTGCCATGGGGCGGCCTTGAGGACACAGGCTGCGTTCCTGGCAGCGAGCAGAGTCCGATCCCACCCTCGACTTCAACCAGGACTTGCTCCCACTTCCCCTTCCCATCTGGGTCGCGCTCCGCTCGGCCGCGGCGCCGCGCCTGGAGTCCCCGAGCGCCCAGCGTCCTACGCGTCCCTGCCCTACGGTCCTCACCTCCGGGTGGGAAGCGGCGCGCTCCGGGCACGGAGAGAGGCCGGATCCGACGGACTCCCCCGTGGAGCCAAGCTGGGGCGCGGGGCCGCCCCTAGCGGGCCGCGAGGACGCGAGCCGAGGCGGCTGCCATGAGAGCCGCGCGCTCGGGAATCTGGGGCTCAAGGCGACCCCGAGAGGCGGCGGCGGCGGCGGCTCCCCGCGCGCGTTCAGGCCGCCTGCCAGGGGCGGCGTGTGCCGGCGGGTCCCGGCTACGCACTCCCCTCCCCGGGCCGCCGCCTGCCCGCCCCCCGCCTCCCTGCGGCGCGCAGCGCACGCCTCTCCGCCGCGGTGCTCGGCGTTCGCCCCTTTCTCCGCTGCCTCGCTCTCCCCGGGCCCCCACCCTCCACTGCCACCTAACCTCTCCGAACCTTGCTTTCTTCATCGAAAGGAAGAAATTATGGGAGTCTAAAAATGGGAGCAGGCTGTAAAGTGCCGGCCAGATGTGCGCAGCCCTATTATTCTCCCATCTCGCATCCCGGCTTTGCTGACCCGCGCCTCTCACCGCCGCCCCACCTCTGCTCTCACCAGTCCGTTTCCCATTACGCTTCTCATATGTATCCCATACACGCTCAGTGCACAGCGCCGCTCCCCGCCCTCCTCCTGTCATCAGCCCACGCCTCCTCCGTTGGTAAATCCTCCATCACCTGCTTCAAATGTCTGTGCCTCTCCGCCGCTCTCTCCGTTTCTTTCTCTCTTCATTGCAATTCACAGCCTTCCAGGATCAACCTATGCCCAACTAAATATCACCCCCCCCCCCAATCCCTGCCTCTGTCAAGTTCGTTATTCCCACCACGACGTTCCTTCCCGTGACCGCTACTGGAAGCCGCCCTGGCTTGGGAACGCCCCTGACTCTGTAAATGTGCCTCCCACCCCACTTCCCACTTCTGTACCCCGGATCACAGCCGTTCTCGAACTCAGACTAATCGTCAAATGCCCCAAACCAGATCTCAGACTGAAAGAGTTCTGTGGGGAGAGTGGAGGAGGACCACGCCCTAGGCTAACGGCTCAGAGCCCTGTGCAAGGCCAGACCAGACCAGGACACAGTTTCCTGTTCGCGCAGGTCAAAAGGGCAGAGGTTAGGAAAGTCACCTAAACCTCCAGATCCAGTTTTCTCCATCTTCAAGTTCCAAATATTGGAAGGGGGAGTCTCTGGCTCGTGCAGAGAGCTTCCTACAGACACTTCCACAGGGACCGAGACCCTGGACCAGTTTTTCTTGCAGTCTCCATTGGACACAAAAGCAGCACCCACCCCATCTTTCTAGCCAGCTCCCCTGAAACTCTGGTCGCCTCTTCTCTAAAGAGCTTGAATTTGAGTAATGCCATGGCTCTAACCATTTATTTTGTGTAATTTGTTTTTTTTTCTTAGTGAAAAATGCCAAACAACCTATAATGTCCAATTAATGTAGTTCAAATAGATTCTGTGACCATCAAAAGTCAGTTTTTTTAAGCCTGAAGATGAAAAAAAAAATCTAAGAATATGTTGACTGTGGGCAGGAAGAGAAAACTCAGAGAGGTGATTTTGTTCTATGATGGATTTACAGGTTATTTTTTTCATACTGGTGCTTTTCTACATTTCTCCCATTTCAACAATGAATGTGCATAACTTTTTTATTACTATGAAATGAATTCAATAACACTAAAGAACTTTCAGAATAAAATGAAAAGAAAAAAGTCACCCATGATCCTACTAGCATGATAAAGCCACTATTGTTTGTTTGTTTGTTTGTTTTTTCACCCCTCTTCTTTCCCGGTTGTTTTTACATGGTACTGGAAATGTTGTGTCTTGCTTTTTAAAATACACCTGAAATGTTGTGCCCTGCCTTTTTTTACTCCACATAATATAATGATAGTTCCCACAAGCATATTTTTTATGACTGCCTAGTAGCTCATTAAACAGATCACCAACTGTTTAACCCAGTCCTCCTTGTGGGATACTTACAATTGAACCCTTACAAAACTGTGTTTACTTCTTTGCCATTATAAATTAATTCAACAAATATTTCTGAGCGCCTGCGTGCTCCTACTTTGTGCTGGACATCATCCTAGGCACTAGGGACACAGCTCCCAGTTAAATAGCAGCACCACATGTTTTCATGCACATAGTTTCTTCCACAGTTTATGTTCCCTCCTTAAGGCAGAGTCTGAATTGATGAGTCACAGAGTCAAAGAACTTGTGAAAAAGAAACAATTCCTTCTTATTAATGAAATTCATTGACATTTACTGATGAAACACTAAAGATATCTGAAGTTTTGAAAGCTGATGGTGTCAGACTGTGCTACTTAGCACTACTCCATTGTGGTCCAAGATTTTAGCACCCACATTGTTGTCATTGTCTTCCCTCCCAGTTCTGTCAAATTCTTGGAGATCCTTTTTCTAAAGGTTTTATTTGTTTATTTTTAGAGAGAAGGGAAGGGAGGGAGAAAGAGAGGAAGAGAAACATCAATGTGTGATTGCCTCTCAGGTGGCCCCCACTGGGACCTGGCCTGCAACCCAGGCATGTGCCCTGACTGGGAATTGAACCTGCAATGCTTTGGTTCACAGCCCGCACTCAATCCACTGAGCTATACCAGCCAGGGCCTTAATACATTTTTAAAAAATTGATTTGAGAGAGAGAGAGAGAGAGAGGAGGTAGGGAGAGAGAGAGACAGAGAAGGAGAGAGCGAGAGAGAAACACCGATTTGTTCCACTTATTTATGCATTCATTGGTATTCTTGTATGTGGCCTGATGGCAGACTGAACCTGCAACCTTGGCGTGTCAGGATGACACTCTAACCAACCGAGCTACCTGGCCAGGGCAAATTCTTGGCGATTCTTGATGATTCAGTACCGAATAGACAATTTTTCTAATAAATGTGATAGTTTGTTTGCAGATATGGCCACTCTGCTTCCTCCTGTCCCATATGACCTTTTGCAATAATTTCGCCGCTCCTCCCAGCAAGAAGAAAAGTTTGTCCCTCAGCTCCTTGAATCTGGGCTGGCCTTATGATTCGCTTTGACTAAAAGTGTGTGGCAGAATTGATACTGCATGAGTCCCCAAAGTCTGGACCTGCAGCCTGCCCCTTTGCCCTCTCAGAATACTGCCAAAATCATGTAAAGAAGCCCAGCTTAGCCTGCTGGAAGATGAGAAGACCCATGGAGGAGAACTGAGGTACCCTGGCTGCTGGCCACAGACACCTGAGGTGGTGTTGCCCAGCCCCAGTCAAGCTTCCAGATGACTGTGGCCATCTGAGTGTGTGTGCCTGGGCCAGGCCAACTGCGCTGCTCCACAGAGCCCTGCCCATATTCGCAAACGATGAGCAGGCGGATCAAAGGCGGTTGTTTAAGCTGCTCGGTTTTGGGGTAGTTTGTTAATATGGCAGTAGATCACTGATAAAACCAGCTTCCCATGTCCTTAGTTTCTTTTTCTCCACCAGTGAGAATTGTCCCAGCCAAACTTGTTACTACCAATGCTTTACAACCTCCATAATCTCAGTTTTAAGTATCACACTTTCCTGATACCAACTTGTATCTTTTCATCCCATGTATGCCCTCTAGTACCTGGACTCAAACAATTCTGGATACTTAAGGCTGTGTGCATTTTTTTGCCATTATAAATGCATTTAACAATTACTGGATTTGGATCCACTGGGACCACTGGGCCATGGGACAACTTAGGTGTGCCCTAGGCACTTCACCTTCATGGCCCCCTTCCTCCACAAAAGAATGTTAAAAATTATACTTTATGCCCTGACTGGTGTGGCTCAGTTGGTTGGGAACCACGAAGTGAAAGGTCGCCAGTTTGATTCCGAGTCAGAGCACATGCCGAGGTTGTGGGTTCAGTCCCCGGTTGGGGCGCCTCCAAAAGGCAACTGGCTGATGTTCTTCTCCCTCCCTTCTCCTGCCTCTGAACATAAATAAATAAAATCTTTAAAAAGTATACTTTATGACTGCATTGGTACAAAGAGAAGTGTAATCCAAGTGAGATTCATTATCATACTGTAAGTCCTCACTTAACATCATCAGTAGGTTCTTGGAGACTGGCTTTAAGTAAAATGACATACATTGAAATCAATTTTACCATGGTCTAACTGACATAAACAAGAATTAGTTTCCTATGATATATTTCTAGTCACAAAAACATCACCAAACTTCTAAATAAAAACCCAAAACACTTCTAATATTAAATATTGAAATAAATTTGAACTATAAATACAGTTAAGAAAAATTAATAAAACCAAGTAAGATAATTATTTTCCAATCTGTTCATTCCTGTTCAGGGCTGCAGGGGGCCAGGGCCAGTCCCAGCAGCTTAGGGGGTGAGGTGGGAACCTGCCCCAGACAGGATACTTTTATGTCGCAGGATGCACTCACTCACACCCACGCTCACTCAGACTGGGGCATGTAGATGCCCAGTTCACCCCGCCTACATGTCTTGGGAATGTGAATGGAACCCAGAGTCCCGAGGACATGCAGAGCACATGCAAACTCCACACAGAAAATGTCTCTGCCTCCGGAATCCATTCCTTTTCTACTCGTTTTTCTTTCTCTCTCTTTTTTTAAAGCCTTCTGAGGTTATGCTTATTGGTTTTAGAGAGAAAAGAAGGGAGAGAGAGAGGGAGAAAGAATCATCGATCGGTTGCCTGCCATACACACCCCAGCTGGGCATCAAACCTACAATCCAGGTATGTGCCCTGAATGGGAATTGAATCCACAAACTTTTGGTGTATAGGAGGACACTCCAACCAACTGAGTCACCCAGCCAGTGTGGTTTCTCCCCTTCCTTCCTTCCTTCCTTCCTTCCTTCCTTCCTTCCTTCCTTCCATCCATCCATCCATCATCAATATTGTAGCATTAAGTGAAATGTTATTCGAGGCCCTGCTGTATATTCATTTTCATTTTTCTTCTAATTTTAAAGTACATAAAAATGAAAGCATTGTTGTGAGTCCCTGAAACAGTTGTGGAAAGTTTGCACAGTGTTTCCTGTGGATAAGTTGGCCTCGTCTCTCACCCACTGATCTTTTCTTTTCAGTGTCTCCTACCCTCATCTCATCTACCTTTCCTCCTTACCCAGCTTTAATTCTAGGATCTGTCATTACAATTAGTCTATTGCTTATACCAACACCCTGGGCTCTCTCTGCCATGCTGTTCATCTGGTAAACCCCCACTGCTGTGCCCTCTCTAGCCTGCACCCCAGCACCTGAACGTGGCTGGAAAAGCACGTCTCCAAGCCTGGCCTCAAATTCATACCTTCAGACATTCTTTGTGTTGACCACTTATTTGCCTGCATCTCCTCAGTTCTGTGCACTCTCCCACCCTCTGGACAGCTATTTTTACCTTCTCCTCTCTCCTCCTTTCTCCTCATTCTGCTGATGGTCTTGCTTCCAACTTCATGGAGAAAATAGAAGCAATCTGGAGAGAATTTCCCCACGCTTCCACCCCCGACCTGCGTCCATCTCCATACACTCTGTCTTCCCTCCTGTTCTTATCTAGGTGGACACCTCCACCTGGGCACTAGTTTCTGCCCCTTCTCACCCATGCAAGTACAGGGCCCCAGCAGGTCTCCCAGGTTTTCTGCATCACCTGTTTGCTTGTCTCTGCGAGATCATTTTCATCATCCTCTCTCCCATCTTAAAATAAGCTTCCCCAGTCCCATATTCTATTCAGCTACATGTTTCTGCTCCCTTTGCTAAAAGCTCTTCAGAAATATTTGTCTAGCTCTGGCTGGTGTGGCTCAGTGGATTGTGTACCGGTCTGAGAACCAAAGTGTCACTTGTTCAATTCCTAGCCAGGGCACCAGTTGGGGGCACACAAGAGGCAAGCACACATTGATGTTTCTCTCTCCCTCTCTTTCTCCTCTGCCTTCCCCTCTCTCTAAAAATAAATAAATAAAAATTAAAAAAGAAATTTGCTTAGACCTACTGTCTTCACTTTCTCTCTTCTCATTTTCTCTATTTAATTTTTTTTTAATTCTTACCCACCTCACTGGAAGACATGTTTATTGATTTTGAGAGAGAGAGAGACAGAGAGAAAGACATTGATGGGTTGCCTCCTATACACACCCCAAGTGGAGATTGAACCCACAAGCTGGGTATGTGCCTTGACCAGGGATCAAACCCACAGACTTTTGGTGTGTGGGACAATGCTCTAGCCAACCGACCCACTTGGCCAGGGCTCTTCTCGTTTTCTTTTGAAATCTCTTTTACCCCACTGCTGTTGTCAAGATCACCTGTCCAAGTCACCAATGTCCTCACCGTTGTCAAATCCAACACTTCTTTCTCAGTCCTCATCTGAATGGTTCTGCAAGCTGCATTTCACAGTTGTTCACTGGGCTTCTGGGATCACGCAGTAGCTTTCCACCTACTTGAATGGCTCCCCGCCCTTACTCTCCTTTGCTCCCGATTTCTTCCATAGTCCAACGCTCAATACTAAGACCTCTTTTCTACCTTCACTCACTCCTTTCATGATCTCACCCAGCCTAATGGCTTTAAATAGTAATTATGAGCAAAGGACTCCCAAGTTTATAGTTCCAGCCATGATTTATTTTTGAAATCCATATTCATGTATCCCACTGCCTACTCAACACCTCCGCGTGGATTGTCCAATAGGCAACTCAGACTTCGCATGTCTAAATGCAATCTCCTGATTTCCATCCCCAGATAGTTTCCCTAGGTCAGTCTTACCCCTCTCAGTAAATGCCTGAGTGTTTGGGGCCCAAATCCTTGGCACCACACTTAACTCTCCTCTTCCTCTCACATCCCATGTCCTAGAAATCCTGTTGGTTCTGCCTTCAAGTTCATCCAGAACTTGATACTTTTTACCATCTGAATTCTAACACCCTGGCCCAAGCCCCGTTGTCTCTTGCCTGGGCTATTACTGCAACAGCTTCTTAATGGGTCTTCTACTATGGAGCAGCCAGGGTGCTCCCGATGAAATGGAAGCCAGCTAAATGTACGCAGTGTTCCCAACTGAATCCTGAAACCGAAAAAGATCATTCGTGGAAAACTGGTGAAGTCTGCATAAAGTCTGGAGTTTTGTTTACACTCGGGCGCCAATGCTGGCTTTTCATTTCTGACAAATGCACCACAGTAACGGAAAGGGTTAACGCTGGGGGAAACTGGGTGCGTGGCATATGGGGGCTCTCCTCACTCTCTTCGCAACTTCCCTGTAAATCTACAGTTACTCAAAGTGAAAAGGTTACTTGAAAGATAGAAGTCAGATTATATCACATCTCTGCTCAAAACCTTCCAGCGGATCCCATTTGGCCTTATCTCCCAGACTCTCCCCGCCTCATTCTGCTCTAGCTAAACTAGCCTCCGTGTTCATCCTCGAACACCTCAAGCATGTTCCCTTTGCACAAGCTGTTCCCTCTGCCGGGAATGCTCTTACCCAGGTATTTTCATAGCTCGCTCCCTCTTTTCATCCAGTTCTCTGTTCAGATTTCATGTTAGTGAAGAGGCCCACCCCAATCGTGCTATATAATAACGCCCCTAGGCATATTTCCCTGAGCCTACTGTATTCTTCTCCACAGCACTTCTCTCCACCTGACGTAGTACCCGTTAGCACACTCCATATCCACTGGCTCTCTCCAGTAGACTGCAAGACCCACGCAGGCAAGGACTTGGTTTTGCTCATTGCCGTAACCCAGCTCTTGTCTATCATATCACATCTCGTACTGTTTGGCAGTGAATGTGTGCGCTTATTTGTCTTAGTTTCTCTGTCTTTTTGAGTTTTAGGTCTGCTTCATGGGCAGGGTGAGGGATTCACTTAATGGCAGATTCACTTCTTTATCATAATTTGGAAGAAGAATGACCATTGTTCCTATGGGCCAGGCCCTCCCACTCAATCCTCACCACAACTCCGTAAGGCAGGTATTACTACTCTTCCAGTTTATGGATGAAACAATGAAAGGAGAGGACACAAGGGGTTAGGTCACAGAGCCAGTGAGTGGGGAAGCCAGGGGTCAGAGCCACGCGCTCAATCTAGGAAACTGAGCAACAGTTTAGCTGACTGGACTTTCCAAAGATGGCTGCCACAAGATTTCCATCCCAGGTGATCTTCTTATCACGTGTCTTTGACATTCCTCCCACTGAGAGATGGGGTCTATAATCCCTTCCTTTGACTCAGGGAAGTCCTGATTCTATGGAGGACGTGATGCTGTGTGACTTCTCATATTAGGTCACAAATCATGATCCAGGTTTCACCTGATTCTCTTGGGACACTTGCCTTTGGAATCCGAGTTACCGTGCAACCTGAATGCCCTGACCTTAAGATCTCACTTGACCTTAACCTTGCTATGAAAAAGCCCAACTAGCCCTGGTGGAGAGGTCCCATGGGGAACACTTGAGATTCCAAGAAGGAGGAGAGGTCGGGACAGCCTGCAGCTACTCCTGCTCCTGCCATTTCATCTCCAGCAAGTAGTGAGGTCAGAACAGCCCAGCTGAATTCTTCCTAAATCCCTGACCCACAGGAATCTAAGAGATGATGAAATGATTGTTGCGTTAAGCCAGGAATTTTGAGGTGACTTCTTATGTGCACTGGTAGAAAACTGGCACAAAGGAAGTGATGAGATATCAGTGGTATTAGGTGGGCAAGTCCCATGTTTCTGAGCTTGTTTCCCTTGTAAACAGTAGGCCTTAACTCAGTGATCTCTAAGGATGGCTTCGGCGCTGATGTCTGGTGCTTCTCCATCACATTGCCACACCGCCCTCTGTCCATTTTCACTGTCTATTTAATGTCCAGTCAGTATCCCACCATCGTATTGCTCCTACAGAAAACAACAACAACAACAACTATTACCCCGGGCACCAAGGGGTGTCTGCGGATCTGGTGAAGAAAGGAGGTGAGCAGCTGAGAAAGCTCCTAACCTTTTTGGGCCTCAGTTTCCTCGTTTGTAAAGTAGAGAGAATAGTGCCAGCCTTAATCTCCAACAGGGTCGCTGTGAGGGTGGAATGAGAGACTGTGTGCAAAAAGTGCAGTTCTGTGTACAGGAGCGGGGAGAGTGGGGGCTGGAGTGACCGACTGCTGAGGCTCTAGGGGAGGGTCCCTGGTTAGGGACCAAGTCAGGTTAAAGTCAGTTTCCTGCTCTGGAGCGGGAGGGGGGTCAGTGACAGGAGCGACAATGGGACGTTGAACTGGGCTGTTTGGTACTGTGCTGGGACTTGTCTCTTAGCAACTGTTTCTTCTTAAATATCTTTCAGAATCCATCCACTACTAGGGGTGGAAGCCCCTTGATGTAAAAGGCATCACACTCACAACTAGTCACAATAAAATGAATAAATGGATAGGTTACGAACCTCAATTTTATAAAACACACAAGAAAAGAATAAAATCAGGTATAATGTCGGAGAATTCAAAAAAGGAAAAACTCTTACAGAGCAGGGGTGGGACAGTGACCCGGTTTAAGCCTGATTTGGCATCGGGCCAACTTGTAACTGACCACAGCCTCCAGCTTCAACCAGCCTCTCTCCCTCCAGGCGGGCGCTTCCGAGGAATGAGGCTACAATCTAGATTAGCCGGGCTCTGGCGAGTTTTGGCAGAGTGAACATCACAGCTGACGTCACCTACCAGCTATGTCATCTTTGACTCTCCAAGCCTTGGTTTCATCGTCAGAGATAATAATATTTTGTGTCCTTATTTATTATCAATCACTGTTCCTGGGCCTGTTTTCTTTTGACAAAGGCAAACATTATTATACACTATAACTTCAAACTGTAAAGTTATGATAAATGCTATAAAAGATACTTCTTGTGGTGGACATAAAATAAAATAAAATACGTCATGTAGTCCAGGTTTCTGTCTCTGCAAAACAGTTTCTAACACCCACCTTCCCCATTTAGAAAGTACCCAGGAAAAAGGGCTTGTCCCATTGTTTGGATTTCCAAGAACACCCCTGTCCCAACCACCTGTCTCTGGCAGAGGCCTTGCTATTATTCCCTGGGTAACTGATGCTTAACACTTTTAGCCCATCCTTGCTACCTCTTTTGCCCCCATTTCCGTGTTCCCACTGCTCACCACATTTTGTCTGAGTTCTATCTCATTGCCTCAGCCTTTGTCAACTTCTTTCTCATCTCACTGGACTCATGACAAGCATTTTCTACATGACCACCCAGCTCCAGGACCACCCCTTTCTCCCAGGTACCATCTGCAGGTGGTCTTGAGGTTAAAAACTCTGCCCCACCATCGCTATCATCTCATTTCCTGGCTCATCAGCCTTCTTCTTCCTCTGGCTCCATCAAGCATAGCTAGGTGACTCTCAGGACATAACCAGCTTTTCTGAGCCTCAAGGTCCTTGCTGGTAAACAGACAATACCTACGCACCAGGCACTGTTCTGGCAACTGACATGCATAGACTCGTTGGAGCCTCGCAGCAGCTCTGTGAGGTAGGTACTATGTTTAGCCGATTTTACAGACGGAGAAAGCGAGGCACAGGAAACTTTATCATTTGCTCACGTTTATGCAGCTGGTTGAGTGACAGAGCCAGGGTCCGAACCCAGGCAGTCTGCTTCAGAGACCCTGCTTTTAATCATTGTCCTGTCTTTGGCTAAACAGACTGGTGTGCTCTATGGGGTGAAAGGGCCCTGGAGGGTGCTAACCAACTCTGCTAAAAAATATACTTTTAAAAAAGGTTTTATTTTATTTTTAAAAGATTTTATTTATTTATTTTTAGAGAGGGGAAAGGAGGGAGAAAGAGAGGGAGAGAAACTTCAATGTGTGGTTGCCTCTCACACATCCTCTAACTGGGGACCTGGCTGGCAACCCAGGAATGTGCTGTGACTGGGAATTAAACCAGTGACCCTTTGGTTCCCAAGCCAGAGCTCAGTCCACTGAGCCACACCAGCCAGGGTGACTCTCATTGATTTACACATTCATTGACCCACCCACTCCCTGTCAGAGCCTAGCACCTTAGTAAGCACTGTGACCAGGAGCAGGGAAGGGATCCCAGACACTCAGTAGCATTAACTGAATGAGTGAATGAGTTAATGTGAATCAAGAAAAGGGCCTTGGGAACTTATAGTCTGGTATGGCAGGCACTCCCACTCACCGTTCACACACTGCAAGTGAACTTGGGACCAGAGGTGCCTGCAGTCTCTGGACCTCATGAAGACCAAGGGACACATACAGGCCTGGCCCTTGTCCTCATCAGGTAAGGGGCAATCATCTACCTGCTTGTTTTGTCCTGCCACCATCCCTCCAAGCCAGCTCTTGGAGTGGGGTCTCGGGTGGGAGGTACATTAGAGCAGTTAGGGAGTCAGGCAAGTCCCAGTAGTCCATCCTTCCCCGGGCTTTCTGCCAGCACAGGGATCTTTGGGTCCTGAAACAAATGTCCTCCTGCTGCGCTTGTTTCCTGTCCTCCTCCCCCACCCCTACCACGAGGAAGGAGTTGGAGCCAGCTGCTCCAGGGCTGAAATCCAAACCAGCCATTGTGCCCCATCTTTTGGCTATGTCTGACTCTGTGTGCTTGTGTGCTGGCAGGGCTTTCTGTGTGCCCCAGGGGTTGTTGTGCCAAGTCCCAGTCTCTGGGTGTCATGCTTGGGGTACCTGGAGATGCCTGATCAAGGAAAGGGAGGAAGCTGGGCAAGGGTAGATATCAACTGTGGGTTTGGGGGAAATCTGGGAAGTGGCAGAGGGGGACACTTTGCCCACGGATGGGGCCAGTATGCAGTCATGTAGCTAGTGTACAAAATGTCGGGAGAGGGAACGTGTCTGTCTGGGACCCTGAGAGTGTGCAGACACATGTGCACAGGCCTGGAAGAACGAGGGGCTCACCCCCTCCAGAATTATGGATGTAAAACACAAGCAGTACCAAGATTTCACAAGCTTGTGAAGCCCCTGCCCCCTGGCACCACCAGCACCCGTGAGGAGGTGGGGAAGGCATCCACAGTGCAGGCAGGCCACGCTCCAGCCTTTCTAGCAGCGGCTAAAGGAGCCATCCCTGGAGGTTTACTTGAAGCTTCTGGAAGCTGAACCTCCTCCGTTAACCTTTTACGTATAAATAATTACTTGGTCTATTACATTCAAGGCCAAATTTCAGGTAATCATCTGGGATGGAGGGAAGCCCTCCTGATTCAGCAAAGAGACTTGGGACCACAGACCTACCTAGTCTCTACTGGGTCAGAGTGGAACAGGACCTGACAAATGAGTCCCAGTGTGGCCCGGAAGGGGGAGATGAATTGTTTCTTCAGTATTTTCCAAGCTGCCCCAGGACAAGAATTAAAGTCTGAGAGGGGAGGCACAGGTTTTCACCTCAGGGTGCCCAAACTCTGAGAGGGGAGACAGGCCCTGTCCTCAGGGAGCCCCTGCCTTAGAGTTGGGAGAGGCAGGACCCTGCCAGAAGCCGAAAACAAGACTTGGAATCATGTAAAGATGTACGGGATGTACATTTTAAGTACTTTTTTCAGAAATATTTTCTACTGTGGGTAACATTTACCATTGTAACGTTTTAAGCACACAGTTCCGTGGCATTAGCCTGGATGGCCAACATTCACGCTGGTGGACACCCATGGCCAGTATCCAGCTGCAGAACTTCTCCCTCCTCCTAAACTGAAACCCTGACCCTGTTGAACACAACTCCCCGTCTTTGCTTCCCCCAGCACCTGGCAACCACCCTCCAGTTTGTGTTTCCGTGAATTTGACTACACCAGGTATCTCGTATAAATGTAATAATATAGTTTTTTCCTTTTGTAACTGGTTTATTGAACTCAGCATAACGTCCTCAAGGTTCATCTATATTGTAGCATGTGTCAGAATTTCCCTCCTTTTTATGCCTAAAAAAATTCCATTGTGTGTGTACACCACATTATGTTTACCCATTCATCTGTCAGCGGACACTTGGGAGGTTTCATCTTTTTGGCTGTTGTGACAAGGCTGCTATGAATAGCATCATTGCACATATGGGTATACAAACACTTGGCTGAGTTCCTGCCTTCATTATCTTTTAAGGGTCAAGTGGTTTTAAGAATATTAAAGAATGAGAGATCCCACCAACTTTCAAGGTCTTTAAAATTGCATTTCTTGGGCCCTGGCTGGTGTAGCTCAGTGGATTGAGCGAGGGCTGCGAACCAGGCATCGCAGGTTCGATTCCCAGTCAGGGCACATGCCTAGGTTGTAGGCCATGTCTCCCAGCAACCGCACACTGATGTTTCTTTCTCTCTCTCTCTCTCTCTCCCTTCCTTCCCTCTCTAAAAATAAATAAATTAAACCTTTAAAAAATTGCATTTCTTGCCCTGGCTGGTGTGGCTCAGGTTGGTTGGAATATTGTCCTGTAACCAAAAGGTCACAGGTTCAATTCCTGGTGAGGGCACACACCTAGGTTGTAGGTTCAACCTTCAGTCAAGGTGCCTATGATCCCCAGTCATGGCATGTACAATTGATCCTTCTCTCTTACACCAATGTTTCTCTCTCTCCCTTCCTCTCTCTCTAAAAAGCAATAAAAAATGTCCTCTGGTGAGGATAAAAATAAATAAATAAATAAAATTGCATTTCTTGGGCTCCCATCTAATTCAACATACCAAGTTAGGAAAAAGACATTTACAGGTAATATAAGTTTATTCCCCAGGGTGGCAGCTGTGGACTTCTATTAATAGACGGAAGAACCAGGAGACGTGTATAACTTAAATCTACGGAAGCAGGCTAAGTTATTGCCTCTTGAAGTTTTGAAATCATTGTCAAAACAACCATGTAACTAGGGTTCAACATGTCCAGTCAGAGAGCCACAAGTAAGAATATGGGCAGCCTCCTGGTTTCAAACTATTAGTAGACAATGTCAATTGCAACAATAAAAGTTGCATATGGCTTCACGGCCCTTCTCGCTGTCATGTTGAACAGTTCAGAGGACTATGGGGTTGAGTCTAGGATGGTTTCAACTCGTTAGCAGTTTTCTCCAACACCTGGAGCTCAAAGTTCTATCTTTGTCCAGGACCCACTTCTATTTCAAGGCCCTGGACTCCACGCTAACGCCTCCATTCCAGCTGGGAGATTAGGTCTACATAAATAAAATCAGGAGAAAGAACTGTCCTCAGTCTGGATGGACTGTGTCCTGGGAAGCACTTGACCATGCTTGTGCAGGTGGGCACTGCAGCCGCTACAGCCCTGGGGACACAAGGCACAACCATATGAAAACTGCTAGCAAAATGCAGTGAGCCTGTTTTGCAAATTACAGTTACTTCATAAAACCCTGAAAGCCTAGAAGAGATCTTTAATCTTCACCACCTTCCAGTTCTCTTGCAGTGACGGTAACTAATTATGTAATTGTGGTCTAAGGAATATACAGGTACACATGCATCCACAGAGGGAGTGATGAGGTAAACTAGTCTCTTTCAAGTAAAAAGCTCTTTATCTCACATATTGTAAAAGTTCAAAATTCTGGAGGACCGTGACTTCTTTTCTTTTCAAAGGCATGTTTATGTTTACTGATACTTTCCCTCTTTACAAAATATGAACTTGAATCACTTTTCAAGTTTATATACCATAAGTATGTTTACCTGACAGTTCATGGGCTTCCTTCCCTCCATGGATCACAGAACAAACTCGGGAAAGGTGAAGAAGAGGTCTAGGGGTCCATCCTAAAAGGAACCCAGCTTCCGCACTTCTTCTGTCAGGCAGACTCCTTTTAGTAAGCAGTAGAAGTCTTATTTCAAAAAATCTGAGTTCGTGGTCTTTTCTTTTTAATTTTTAAAGATTTTACTTATTTGTTGCTTTAGAGAGAGAGGAAGGGAAAAAGAAAGAGAGGGAGAGAAACATACATCCTTTGCCTTTTGCAGGCCTCCACCCCCAACAGAAGACCTGGCCTGCAACACAAGCATGTGCCCCCTGACCAGGAATCAGGGCCAGCGACCTTTGGGTCTTCAGGATGATGCCCAATCCACTTGGCTGCACCACTCAGGGCTGAATTTGTGGTCTTATATCACAATGAATGTCGCATTTTAAAAGTATTGTACTGGCAAATTAAGGGGAATCACGCACATATGTATACTGATTAGGAACCCTTATTTTAAGCTCTGCAAGAACCAGTATGATTGCTTTGTTTAGTGAAATTTTATTAAATTAACAATAATAAAAAGTCGTATGAGACTGAAAGCATGGGCAGGATGTGCAATAAAGATGACTGACCTGTTCCTCTGGGGATCTGGGAGTCTCTGCAAAGGTTTTGTGTGTGTTGGTGGAATGAGTTCTTGAGGCCAGTTCTACCAAGGGACAGACCCATCTCCTATTCCCTTGGCCCAGGGAAATGGGACACCTCTCCGCTCTGAAATGTTCATGAGCAGTGGGAGGAAGAAGGACAGGGGAACAGATGGAATTCCTGGACAATTGTTCCGGCTGTCACCAGAGAGGACCGGCAGGAGGGAGCACTGGATAATTTACAGAGGAACAGATGCTGAGGCACCTCCGGAACCATCTGGCCAAGAGAGGCCTGGGCTCAGGGTGGATGTTGTCTTTAGATCTGAGTAAACTCCTCGGCCTCCAGCCCACACCATTTCCTCTACCTAAACTGTGGCTTTCCCAGGAGGACTCTGCTCCCTGAGGACCCACCTGCCAAGTTCCACCTGGCTTTCATTACACCCTTTTCTTCTCTGAACCTGGGTTCTGTCTTTGCTACCATTACTGATGGGGCCAAGTCTGATCTTGAGAGCCTGTAATACATTTTATTCTGTAGTATTTCTCTCCTTCTTTATGTTTTTTTCCCCTCTGATTTTTGAGAGAGACAGACAGACAGAGACAGAGACAAAGACATCAATTTTTTGGTCCACTTATTCATTCATTCATTCATTCATTCATTCATTCATTCACTCTTGCATGTGCCCTGACTAGTGAACAAAGCCACAACCTTGGTGTATACAGACACCACTCTAACCAATTGAGCTACCCGGCCTATTTTGTAGTATTTTTAACTCTCTTCTCCCTACTTCTATATTCCAAAATCCCTCTATCACTAATCTCCATGATATTTACTAATTCAATAAACATTTCTCGAACACCTACTATGCTAAGAATTGTTTTAGACACTGAGGCTACAGTGATGAGTGAGAAAAAGTCCCAGACCTGTGGGGTTTCCATTATAGTGGAAGATGGTAAAAAACCAAAGATATATTTAATATGTCAGATAACAATAAGTGATATGAAACAAAAAAATTAAGGCAAGATAAAAAAGAATGGCTGAGAATGCTGCTTTAGATAGAGTGGCCAGGGAAGGCTGTATATGAGCAGAGTCACGCATGGGAGTGAATATCTGGAGGAATAACATTCTAGGCACAGGGAAGAGCAAAGCTAAAAGCCCTGAGGCAGAATTTTGCCTAGTGCATTAGAGGATGCCATGCTATTTATTTGTTAAGCAATTACTGTGTTCCAGGCACCAGCTGGGAAATGGGGAATATGAAGATGCAATCAGTCTGCCTTGTGGGCGCGTCAGCTTAGTGAAGGATACAGCATGTGCAGCACAAGTTAGCTACAATGAAGTTATGTGCAAGTGCAAAAGGAGTACCATATGCAGGGGGATTGGAGAAGGATTTCTGGAGGTGACAGTTTGAGTTGAGGGCTGAAGGAGAAGAGGGCTTGGGCATTTTAAGACCTGAATGAATACATTGGACAATTGGAAACCTGTAGTCCCCGGAAGAAATGGAAAATTAGGCTGGTGAATGTGAATGAGGCTGGATCCTGCGGATCTCTGCGTGACAATCTGTGAAGCTACTTTTCTTCTTTGGATGATGGGGAAATAGTGTTAAGACTTTCCCACCATATTTTTATGCTGTTTTCCCCTATTCTTTTTTTTTTTTTTTTTTGAGTACCAGAATATTTCCCCATCCTTCCCGCTGTTGCCTTACTCCTACACCTCCTTCCCGCTCCAGCAGCCAGACCTCCAACTCCCGCTCTTAGAGTATACCCAACTTTCCCCTTCACCCGGCGCCTAGCACGAGGCCACGCCCTATTACCACGCCCCCGGTGACGCACGGCGCCTAGAGCGTGGGGATTCCCGTGCGGTGGCCACTACCCGGCCTGCCCCGCGACAAGATGGCGGTCTGAAGGCAACGGGCAGCGGAAGAAAGTTTGTTGTGGGATGGGAGTAGTCGGCGGGGAGGCTGGGGTTTGGGGAGGAAATCGCGGGAACACTAGCATGGAGTAGGGGTGGAGGAGGTCTAGTTCCGGAGTTGAGAAAAGGAAATGGAATGGGGGAAGGTTCGGGACAGAAAGAAAAAGAGGGAGAGTGGGTGGGAAGGGAGGGGCCCTAGGCGCTAATGGCAGCCTTGGGGGAGGGGTCCAGGGCGGGGTACCAGAAGTAGATGGGCAGGCTCTGGAGAAGCCGAGTCACGAATTGGAGGGGAATTTTTTTTTTTTTAACCGAGATTAAAGAAGCCTGGAGCGTGTGGCCGGGGTCCGACCGTACCAGGCAGGTGGGAGAGGAATGGGGTCTTTCCTGTGGAGGAGCGTAGTGGGGAAGTGGAAAGAGAAACCTGGAGTATGATGAGTAGGTTTGGTAAGGAAGGAACTAAAGCCAGTCAAGTGAACCTCTTCCACACTTAAATCAGCCTTTCCACAGTTCTTATAGAAGCATCTGCCCCAATTTCAGCTGAAGACCCAGGGGCCCCAGGGACTGGAAGAATCACAGTGCCTGCTTGGAAGAAGAGGTAGCAACTTGCCCAAGCCCAACCCCAGAGCGGGTAAGGTGGCCTCTGGTGACAGGCTGTCATGCACCCCTGAAGCAGGATGCATGGGCTCTGAATGATGCTGAGAATCATTTAATCTGAGGAGGGAGCTCTTTTATAGAGGTTTGTCTTTGCCTGTTGTCCCTAAATTAGTGTTCTGCTTAGATTGCACGGTGATTTTTGAGAGTTGGTTGTAGAATTGAGCCTTGTATACTTTCAGCCATGCAAGCGAACATGGGCAAGGGCCCAGGGATCAGGCTGAAAATTTTTTAACACATCCCTGTCACAAGCAGTTTCCTACATGTTCACTTCAGTCTTCCCATCACAGTTGCAGTTTGGCATCCTGCCTGAAGTGGAGATTTGTGGGTGACAAATGGTGGGCAGTCAGGAGAAAACAGATTTCTGATGGTGTTCACTGACCATTTAAGTATCTACTGTCACCAACTCCTGAATTCACTCTTGTAGTATTTCTACTTTTTTTGATCTTTTCTTTTGGTAAGAAGCGCTCATTAGTGTTCTTGGGGATGTAGATTTGGTGATAGGTCGGGTCAGAGCAGGAAGAAAGGCAGTTTGGGATTAGGGAGACAAAATCCATGTCGATTTATGGTAAGAGGTCAGGCTGACTGTGTAAAGCTCTAGGAATGTTTATTACATAACTCTTGAGACCCCTGATATCTGAGAATTGCTTTACAGTCTGGACCAATGTGATGGAGGCAAAAGGCTGTGGAACTTGCCCTTTTCTCTTCTGGTAGCTTGTTTCTCTTTCGTATTCTCCTCAGACCACATTTTTTAAAAAAACCTCAGGTTATTAGCTAAACTAAGCATGGCTTTGGAGATAGGGGACTTGGGGTTGGAGAAAAAGAAAGGGGTCCGGAGCCACAGAATGCAGTGACTGTGGCTCTCACTTTCTCCACTGCCGTGTTCTCAGACCCAAGCCTGAGCTGGGAGTAGGCTTCTTACCGAAGCTTGTTTCAGAACGATGTCTGCTCCATGACTGCACTGGGAAGTTGGGTTTGATTTAGGACACCTCACTAACCATCTCTTGCTCCTGCTCCTCCTCCCCACCCCCACCCCCACCCCCAAAATGTCGGACTCCAGACAGGCCAGTGCAAATCTCTTACTAGGCCAGCTTCAATACCTTCAGGTACCTGAAACACTGACACTGTTTAGTTGTGATCCATTAGAAAGTTAGGAACGTTTTCTATCTGAGGTCACTTTGTGGATGCCCTCTTGGAAATTGTCATCAGCTAGGACAGCGTGGTGAGTGCATGTACAGGTTAAGAACACTGACTTGGGAGCCAGAGTGTGTAGTTCACGTCCTGGCTTTGCCATTTGTAGCTCTGTGACCTTTAGAAATTACATAGTGCTCTGTGGCTCAGCTTTTTCATCAACCAAATGGGCTTGTAAGAGTACCTATCTCATAGGGTTGTTATGAGGGTTAAATAAGTTAATACATTAATGCATTTAAAACAGAATCTGACCCTCAGTATGTATTTGTTGTTTTTATGTTAGATCTCAGCACTAGTTTCTGCTTCATGATCGAACTTGTAGTCTCTCTGTGGAGGACCTGAAGGTGTTTGGGCTGCTATCCTGATGTTAGTGATGGGAGGTGCAGCTTTTTATTCTATTTAAAGTAATGTTAAAATGCCAATTATTTCCTGCTGAAGCTTTGAAGCTGTAGAATTATCTTCTTTGCATTTGAGTGATGATAATAGTAATAGTGCTTACTGAGCACATTTTATGTGCCTGGCACTTTTGTGAGAGGTTTAAATGTATTAACTAATTTTTATAACAACCCTATGAACTAGATGTTGCTATTATCCCCATTTTACAGATGAGTAAATAGAGGTGCAAAAATGGTTAAGTAATTTGCTCAAGGTCTTCATACTGGTAAGTGGCAGATCTGGGATTTGATACCAGGCAATCTGGCTTGGCGATTGACTGCCTTTTTTGGGGATCTAGTATAAAGTTAACTATTAAATATGCCTAGTGGTTGTTTGTATGTCCTTGTTTGTAATGATGGTTAGATGTATACCCATCCTGTAGTAAAATTTTTTGATTATTAAAAAAAGTTTTAGCCCTGGCTGGTGTGGCTCAGTGGATTGCGCGCCAGCCTGCGAACTGAAAGGCTGCCTGTGTGATTCCCAGTCAGGGCACATGCCGGATTGTGACCCGAGAGGCAACCCATCAGTTGTCAGTGTTTCTCACTCACATTGATGTTTCTCTGCCTCTCTTTCTTTCTCCCTTCCACTCTCTAAACATAAAGAAATAAAATCTTTTTAAAAAATGTTTTACAACTCATCTCTTCATCACAGCTGTCTCCTTCCTCTTAGAAATAATAACCATGCTGGGCCTGTGGTGATAGAGACCTCTGTGCCATGTTAGCCACCTCTGCACTCTCTTCTTGATTCGACTTGCCTTTGGAAAACCTGGGGCCTGGGTTGGGTGAGCAGACTAATAGTAGGATCCACTCTAAGCATGGCTTAATGGAGTGTGTGTGTGTGTGTGTGTGTGTGTGTGTGTGTGTATTGTACACGTTAATATAACGCTCGTTTCTGACTTTGCTTACTAACATGAGCAGCTGAAGCAGCCATCGTGTTAAAGTTATGGACAGTCTGGATGCATCTTTCTTTTAAAAATAGCAAGTAGCAAACTATACAGGAGAAAAAAATACATGGCATTTTAAACAGTTCCTTCCTCCCAACTTAAAAAAAAATGGAAAATGAACATGCCTCTGCTGCGGCTTGCGTTGCTGAGGAAGACCGAGGCTCAGCGCTTGTCCTTTTTCCTGCAATCAGGCAGGTGGCCTTTGTGCTGCCTGGGGGCATAGGTGTGCCCCAGTCTGAGAGACTGGCTTTCCTCTGCCCTCTTCTTTCTTCCTTTTTTTTGAGGGGGGTGGAGAGTATTTAAGACTCACTCTTCCCCTCTTTCTGAGTCACGTCCTGTCTTTTAACTCACCCTCAGGGCCCATCTTTTTCTTTAGTAAATGACTCTCCACCCTGCCATCAGAGTAGGCACACGCCTGGTGTCTGACCAGATTTCGGGGTATTGGGGGTTCGGGGATTAGGGCTTTCCCTGGGAATTCCTACCCAGCCCGGTGAGGAGCTTTTCTGTTGGTCGTGGAGCACGTGATTTTGTCGGTCTCTGCTGCCCTCCTCCATTAACTTGGGAGCCACACATCACAGGATGGTGCGCTTTATCTTGGGTTGCAGGCAGCATGCTGAGACATGTTGCCTCTGCAGAGTGCATCTTTCTGTTTTGGTAGAAGTCCTCAGACTTTGTTGATTCGGGTCACATTTTAGCAAATGATTAAACTGCAGGGTGAAGTCAGATGGATTTCGAGCTGATTCTCCCCCTTTACTGTTTCCTTTTAGTCGCCTAAATCAGTTTCTTTTTACAACACCCCTTGTTATGTATTAGCTTTGATTCTAATCCCTTTGCATCCTTTCCACCACAATTTGGGTGCCAGGGACCCCTGAGTGAACTAGGCCTTCCTTTCTCACCTGGATTCAGCCTCTGAACAGGGCGTCTGCGAGTGCTGGTCCTGCTGTCCGGAATGTGCGAGTGCTGGTCCTGCTGTCTGGAATGCGTTCCCCTTCTTCCCTTTACTTTCCTTTTTGTCCTTCACATCTCAGTTTAAATGTCACTTCCTTTGGGACCCCACCCCTTCTTCACTGGCCTTTTTCTGTGCTTGTATTTTAACCCTTATCCTGTATTGTAATTGCCTATTTACTTGTCTGACTCTTACAAGACCGTAAATGCCCTGAGAAAAGAGAGTGTATTTTATTCATTATTGTATTTTCCTATTTAGGATAATGCAGGGCACATAATAGGTGCTTTATAATGCTGTGGTGCATGTAGAATGAATGAAGTATGATGGGTAGTCTTGCCCCACTCCATTCCATCTTTGCTGAAGTTATTTTCTATTAAAAAAAAAAGATGTCTCTTCCCTTAGAAATGCCATGGGTTCTACTTTTTCAGGATAAAGTCCATACTCCTTGGCCAGGCATGCAAAAACAGTTCTTTTTTTTTTTTCAGATGAAAAGTTTTTCTTGTTGTTGAATATTCAACAATATCTGGGGCAGTTAAATTACATTTTTTTTTAACTTTTTTTTTAAAGATTTTATTTATTTATTTTTAGAGAGGGAAGGGAGGGAGAGAGAGAGAGAAACATCAGTGTGCGGTTGCTGGGGGACATGGCCTGCAACCTAGGCATGTGCCCTGACTGGGAATCGAACCTGCGATGCCTGGTTCGCAGCCCACGCTCAATCCACTGAGCTACACCAGCCAGGGCCAGTTAAATTACATTTTATTGGCATAAAGTTGCATTGCAATCTCCCAACATGATAATCCAACTCAATTTCTTAAATAAGAATCACAAGCAAAATTCATGTTCAGATGTTCCTAAATATAATTTTAATATATATGCAAGAGTTCATGTTTACATTCTGATTTGATATACTGTCAATATAATCTTTTTTTGCAAAAACAGTTCTTTACACTCCGGCCCAAACCCTACCCTGTCGCCTGAGTTGCTGCTGCTCCACTTCATCTGTCCTGTTCTTCATTGCTTCTGAATTTCCTGCTGCTCCTGAACCTGTTGTGGCTGTCCATTCACTTTCTTCTTCTTTGCTTGTGCACTGTACTTGCTGCATGATGCTTGCCATGTCTCCGAAGCTCTGCCCATTAGCTTTGATGGGCAGAGCTCCCCTGTCACCTCCCACAAGACTTCCCTGCTTTCCTTTCCTCCTCTTGGCCCCCACAGCACTGTGTTTGAGCCTGTGTTCTGGCACTTACCTTGTTGTATGGTGAGTTCTCTGTTGACTTGTCCATCTCTTTCACTGAGCCAACCCTCTCTAGAGGACTGACCCTCCCTGGTCCCAGGGTGGGGGTGGGTAGATAGGGAAGACAGGGAGTGTGGGGGTGTGTGGAGAGTTGGGAGTGGGGTAAGCAGTTTATTAGAGTCTGATTTTAGAGCTAGGCAGACCTGGTTTAAATCCAGACTCTGCCCCTTACCAGCCATGGGACTTAGGAAAGTGCTTAACCGGTATGACCCTTGGTCTCATACCTTATAAAGTATGACATGATTTGTTTTTTTGCAGGAGTATTGAGCATTAGAGAAAGTAAGTTTACAGCATATTGCATGGCACCTGGCATGTGGAAGATACTCAGTAAATATTTGTTAAATGAATGAATTCCATTTTGAAAAAGTCAGTGTATAAGAAAAGGCTTTGTTTTATTCAAGCTAGAATAAGCCTTTTGCTTTCTGCCAGGTAGCCAGGAGCGTTTTTGAGGTGGGAGTAAAATTGAGAGTCTCCTTTCTTGTGATGAAGCAATAAAAAAGGTGAGGTTGGGGACACTGTCTGTGGGTCGCCTGTGCAAAGTAAGATCGTTGATGCTTCCCACATTTTTGTGTTGTAATGACTCCTTCGATGGGTCATGACATGCATTCAAGATTTGTGGTGACTTTGGTGAGTACAGGTGGGGGTGGGTAGATAGTGGATTTGTGATGTAGTTATGACTGTGGATGACTGGATGGCGTGTTTGAGGATCCATGTTTTTTTTTCTCCTAGTGTTTTATGAACTGAAAAGTATTGGCTGAAGCAGGTAGAATACATCTAGGGAGGATTTTTGGTGGCCCAGTTTTCTTAGGTCTTTTTTGTTATTATTGTTCCACGTATTTATGCATTCATTGGTTGATTCTTGTGTGTACTCGATAGGGGATCTAACCCGTAACCTTGGCGTATCAGGACAACGCTATAACCAGCTGAGTTACCTAGCCTAGGCATTGAGGCTTTGATGATCTTGTGCCACAGAACTGGCTTAACTCAGATACTCCCCAGAAATCAGACTGGTAGCTGAGAGAGTTGCTGTCCTCTCTGCCTTTTTATTTTTCATGTAGTTGGTGGGGTTATTTCTTAGGGCACCAGTTCTCAGCAGACACCAAGGGAAGTTGTTTCCAGACGTCTAGACCTCTTAATCGCATAATGCCAAGTGATACTCCAGGGTGAGTTTAAAATCAAATGAGGGAGATATGAAAGCAAAATGGGAAAAAGGAAGTTTGGGTAGGAAGAAGCAAAGAGACTAAGAAGGAAAAAACTGAAAAAGGAAAAGGAGAATTGCGAAGGACAGAGGAAGAGAAGAAAATGAAAACAGGTTGAAAGGTGATCAGAGAAAAGGAAAAAGCAGAGTGAAGAGTGATGAATAAGAAGCAAAAGCAAGGGAGAAGAGAGAGCAAGTGAGGAGGAAGTTGGAAGAGGGCGTGCGCGTGGGAGTTGGTCGCTGGCTTCCTCTGCTTTTCGTTAAAGTCTTCATAAGGCTGAGAAACAAGCCTGCCCTGAGGGGCTCCCTGCTCCTCGTACTGCGGGTCCCAGGCAGGCAGGGCAGGCCCCCAGAGCTCCTTCACAGGCACTGACCCAGAGGGGTCGCGGTGTGCGGATGCTTTCAGGGTTCTCTTCAGATCAGACTTCTGCCCTTGTTTTATCCTGTGTGAACAGTAAATCTCAAACTTCATTACAAATGAATTAAAATGTTGATGAAGTAATAGGTACTGCAAATACTACATAACAAACATTAACTCAAGTACTATGTTTAGTTCAGAAGATAAATGCTTTTTCTTTTTTACTTTTAAGAAACCTTATCCTAAGGAGTTGTGTTCAAATATTCCTGTGGTCTTCAGTCTTTTAGAAGAAAAATTCTTTAATTCATCAGCCTTTCTTTAAAACTTATCATCGGATTGCTTGGAACTTACTCTACTGTGATACAATGATATAATAAGAAATATACAGCTTCCGGCAGAAGTAACGCCTACTTGAGTGGGGTTTGTAGGGTAACAATATGGGTGTGATAAGTTGAGTTTTAATTTGAATGTTTCACCTAAAATGTCATATGATGTACTTGAGCGTGATATTGTTATGTTACAGAATTACATGCTTATGATTTTGTAATAAAAGATTTTGTAATTGAAAAAAAAGGCTTCTCGGGAGGGTAGGCTTCTTGTCTGGCCCTTGAACCCCTGCCCCAGCCAGGCACCTCTCTGAGCCCTCAAAGCCCTCACTGTACTCTAATGCAAGTGATTCTTAACCTGCCCGCCCCCACTAGGGGCAAGTCTTCTATTTCTGAAGCTTCTCAGGGCCGAGGTCTTTTCCTGAAGGCACTTACGCCCTACATACCATAATTTGATGCATATAATATGCACTTTTGTGCCAAAATTTTTGAGGGAAAAATAAGAATGCACATTATACATGGGTAGTATCTGAAATACCTTGTATCTGTTCTTGTGTCTTATTACTTGTTACGTAACATTTCTTGTACCATAATATGTTAAAAAAATAAATGCTGATATAATACAAAAAACAAGTATCTAAATATAAATGATTGAATTAATTAAATGAAAGATGATTTTCCTGAAAGTTTGGGCCAAAAATGTTCATGTGCAGTACACACAGGAGAGCACTGTGCAGGGCCAAGTGCGGCAGGAGGTGCCCAAGGTCCGGGTGCCCTGCGGCCCCACCCAGTCATTCCTCAGGGGGACTGAAGCAAATAGGGCTTATCTGGCACGACCTTTTGAACTGCTTACGAAGAAAAGTCCTGTGTAAACAAAAGAGGATAGTATTAACGAGAGCGTTGCTAACTGTTTTTCAGGGTTGAGCTAATGTGGCTGCGTGGTCTTCCAGGTGCTTGGCTTCAGCTGTCTCCCCGTTCAGCCTTTTTATTTCAGCAGTCGTCCCTCAGCCAGCAGGACAGGTTAAAAGACGAGATGAAACACACCAGTGTATTTTCTTTTTTTTTAATCCTCACCTGAGGACACGCTTATTGATTTTAGAGAGAGGGGAAGGGGGGGGAGGGGGGGAGAGAAACACTGCTGTGAGAGAGGGACATCGACCGGTTCTCTCTCCTCTGTGCCCCGATGGGACTGAGCCTGCAGCCTCTGCCCTGACCTGAACTCAAACTTGCGACCTTTCTGTTTATGGGATGACATTCCATCCAGCTGAGCTACACCTGGCCGGGGCCACTGGTATATTTTCTTGCTGAATTAGCATCTAGAAGTCTTTGGCTGCTGGTGTCCTTTTTGTTATTCATTAAGCTTCTTTTAGTGCCCCTATATCCGTCTTGTGTTTCTGGTCGTATCACTAGTCCTGTCTCCGTGTGCTCCAAGCTCACTTCCAGGTCCTGCTACAACCTCGTGATGCCTGGACAGTTAGGGGCTGAAACGAATAGCTGAAAGTGGTGTGGTACATCTTCACTGAGTGCGTCTCGGCGGGAGTGATGAGCTGCATTGTGTGTGAAGCAGATTGGGTGAGCCACCCGGATGGACTGTGGTGTGTATTTTTAGGCTTCAAAGGGACTGAGTCTCCGGAACTGGCCACGAGTAGAAGAGTGGGGCCTCTTTGTCAGTTACTATCTCAAAAGTGTCAACTGCCTGCTGTCAGTGACATTTGGAATCCATAAAGGACAGAACTGTCATGGCTTTTCTGTGGCTTCCTAGAGATGACTGCTTTCCATGCCTTGCACTGGAGTTGGAAACAGAGGGCTCTGTCCCAGTCTGTGGTCTTAGGCAAGTCTCTTACCCTCTCTGTCACTTCAGAACGGGGGAGCTCCAGCTGTTCTGTGGGCCTCATAGGGCTGCAAGGATCGAAGGACATATAGTGGGAGGGAAAGCTGCTCCAGAACGGGAAAGCACAACTCGGACGGAGGGCTTTTGTCTGTTTGTCTAGGAGTTGTATGTTTTTGTCATAAATGTGTGCCCTTGTATAAATTACCAACCATACAGAAAAATATACAAGATAAAAAGTAAAAAAACCCTCCCATTGCCCCTTTGTAAGCCCATTCCCTAAAGATAGGGAACTAGTTCTAACAAGTGTTACCCATTTATCACATATCCTTCTAATCATTTTGTATCCTTCTAGACAGTCCTAATAAGGTATTACTTATAAAATAAACAAAACTCAATAATAATAATACATACTGTTCTTCAATTTGTTCTGTTCACCTAATAAGTCACTTAGGGTTGAGTAGTCCCTGTTGGAACCTTTGAGGAGCCTGGTCGTAGCCTTCCTCCCAGCTCGGGGCTTCCCTGTGGCGCTGGCTAGCTCGTTGGGAGGGACGGAGAGCCTTTACTGCAGGTTCTGGGCACGGCGGCCCTCTGGTTATCTCTGAGGGACCATTTTTCATTCTGAGCTGAAATTGTGCACAGGAGTACCTTTGAGTGGGATCAGGATGGATATAAGCACCATGTGGGCATCAACACTTTATCTTATGCTTGTTTCTCCCCTCAGCGCTCTGTCGTTTTTGGCTGGGAAGAGAGTAAAATTACCTGATTTTTGAACCTCTGTTTCATTGCAGAGAGTGTCCCTGGTTTCTGAAACCTTGGACTAGCCAAGTCACTTGCTACTTTACCTTTTGAAAGCAAACCAGACCAACCCAGCTGGTGCTGATTATTGTTATTCTTACTCTTAGTAGTATTTTGTGGGTGAGGATTCTGAAGGTGGCCTGTCCATGGCCGTGCTTTCCTGTCGGTCCAGGGAACAGGTCAGAGCCCACAGCAGGCGCTCTGCCTTCTAGATGGTTACCTCACCCTCCGTGGGCAGGCCTTGGCCTTTGGAGCTCCGGGGCAGTCGTCACAGCAATAGGGGAGCCTGGTGAGTAGGTCGTTGGAAGCCTACTGGAGGCTTTTCATGCCCGTGTTAATCATTAACCTGGACTTGGGAGAGGAGCCAGGGCCACATGTGGGGCCGGGGTGGTCACTGTTCTCCCCTTTCCACCCCAAGTCATTTCAGCATCTGCAGTGCTTACCCAGACAGAAGGGGAATCCCTCCCTGTTTTTTTTTCCCTTGACAACATGTCTTTCTCTTTTAAGCACAAGCGATATTTGCGGATACATTTGCTGAAGCTTTCTTATGCTGCTGCCCCAGGGGTCGCTTCTTGTGGGGCCTCTGGGGCTCTACTGTTATGGCTGCATTTGCCGGGAGATCTGTAGGCCAGGGCCTGTGACTTCCTTTGGGTGGCTCTGGGCTTGCTATGAGGAGAATGGCTTTCAGGCCACTGCTCATTCTGAGAGAGTGGACTAGTCCCTGTTGGAGTGTGAGGGGCCTGGCTATATGGCACAGCCTTTATCCTTGCCCTGTAGGGTCCTCTGGGACCAGCTCCCTGGGAAGAGCTGTCCCCCCGCCCTTTCCAAAACTGAAAGGTGGCAGTGTGCCGCCCTTCCCTTGACGGGCCCAGAGCTGGGCCGCCTCACACACAGCCCCATTGTACTGTGCTTTCCATGCAGCTCTTGTTGCAGTGTCCGATCCCTGGGCAAGTTCTCTCCCGGTCCCTTTCCCCAGAGCCCGTGGGAGGTGGTGGGTGGACTCCGCTAGCACAGGCATGGGGTGGGTAGCCGCTGCAGCTGTGGGTGGCTTTGTTCTTAAGAAAAAACTCTAACGGAGCTTTCAGGGCTCAGGGCCTTGCATCAGTGTTGGGGGATGGGCGAGATAGGAGCAGCCCCCCTCTCCCTACAAGCAGTGACCTTTTTGCAACAGCTGACTAGCCACAGAGCCTTGTTAAGTGGGGCCAGTGAGCTGGACTCCCGGGTGGCAGGGGAGTGCTGTCCCTCTGCCTGGCGCGGTTTCTGGGTGGGAGGGAGCCCCTGAGGGTCTAGCGCTAAGTCTGGAGGAGCTTTCCCTGTCAGGAGAGTGCAGTGTGCTCTGGTCATCTGCAGCCCGGCCTTCCCTCTGTTCTCTCTTTGCAGCTCCGGATTTGGGAGTTGGGCTGCTCACAGAGCCAGCTGTCTGTTTATATGGAGTGCCTGGAGGGTGTCTGCCATGAGTCTGTCACTAACCGTGCTAACCAGGAGAGCTGGCTGGCTGGGGAGAAGCCACTAACCCTGTGAGTCTGACCTGGGCCCGCTGACCTGCCCTAGGTACACTGCCAGCAGTGCCCCTGTCCTCGCTCCCTCCCCACAGCCTGGCTGCCTCCTCCCCCGGCTTACCTCATGCCCTCTCCTTTGCTCTCTGGTCCTTATAACTGGGTTCCCTCCATCTTCTCAGTCTTCTTGCTCTGGGTGGGGATGTACCCCCTTCATGGCCAGGAGAGGAGGGCCATCTGTGCATCTGCCAGCCTGCTGCTGGACTTGGCCTCCCCTCAGTCAGTACATGCTTTCCCTTTCTTTCTTTCGTTCTTTCGTTCTTTCGTTCTTTTCTTTCTTGGGGGAAAGGAGGGAGAAAAAGGGAGAGACCTCTCACGTGCCCCGTACTTGGGACCTGGCCCACAACTGAGGCATGTCCCCTGACCAGGAATCGAACCAGCGACCCTTTGGTTCACAGGCCAGTACTCAGTCCACTGAACCACACCAGCCAGGGCCCTTCCCATTCTTTCTTAAAGCAGAATTGGGTAGTTTCTGTTTAATATGCCTTTATCACCATGGAGTTAGAAAATATCCCTCAGTTAGCATGCTGTTTCATGCCCTAGAGACAGATGGGAATTTTCTTGAGACTGAATAGTTTCTTCTCTTTTTCAAGAGGGGAAGATTGAGTGGTATCCCCATTATTCTCACTCCAGGTTAATCATTTCGAATTAGCTGCAAGGTTTTCCTTGGGGTTGGGGAGGTTGAGGAAAACCTCAACCTGGTTGTGAGAATTTCCCTGGACAGAAGTGTGGAGCTACTTAAACTGAAGTTGAGCCCAGAGCCAGGTACCCATCTGAGATGTGGCTCTCGTTGGTGACTATTACTCTGGGAAGCCATGTGGGCGGAGTTTGGTCCCCCACTGTCATCCACGGCTGTAGCTTCAGTGGACTTTAACCAAGAAGAGCTGGGAGGGGCACCTTAGCCCAAGGAAACGGGACCTGCTTTGGATTCCACGGTGGGCCTAGGAGAGGCTCTGGCCTCAGATTGGGAGGCTGGCGAACAGCTTGCCAGGGAGAAGCTCCCACCGAACTCCTGTCTCCCTCTAGGGTTGGAGAGGAGAAAGGGGTTCTGGAAATAACCGGAAGGCCAGTTGCTTGGAGCTCCCAGGTGTTCTGCACAGGTAACTCTTTAGACAGACTGTCTGCGTCTCCAGGCTCTGGGATCTGCGCAGTACGGGGTGGTCTGGGTAGGGAAGCGTGAGACCTGCGGGCCTTCACAGCGGTTCTGTGCGGTTGGGCGGGGAGGGACACTGCACCGGGCTGTCTCCTAGCACGGCGTGGGAATGTGTAAATGTGGGAGCTGGTAGGTGCTGGTCAGACGTTGAGGGACCCAGAGTAGGGAGTGAGCAAGCTGGAGGGGTTTGTGGCTTGGCGCTGACCAGTAAACCCAAAGGAGTCCGCAGGGGAGCTGGAGTTCAGGGCCGCCTCTCACTTTGGTTTTCCACCTTAGATAGTGGGCATGGGGACTAGTGTCGAGTGCTGGTTATGATCTTGGCGGGGGTGGGGGGCGGTTTGGTCCTCCCTTTATGAGGGGAGGTTTGGTTTGCTTGGACCATCATCAGTAGTCTTTAGCCCCTTTATTCCCATCTAGTGTTTGCTTGGATAAGTCAGGTGATAGACTCGAGGTATTTGCTCAGGTGGGGAGCCAGGTGAGCACTCCAGGTCACCAGCACTAGTTCTGAGTCCTCAGGATTACTCTGTGGCAGAAAAATACCCACCCCATTGGCTTTTGAAAATCTGTCAATCTGTTCTGCTTAGAGCAGGCAAAAGGCCAGGTCAGGGCCACAGGCAGCTTGTCCCAAGCAGGTGAGGTTGTACTTGCCCAGAGGGATGGCAGGCTTGGCTGTTGGAGGGGCAGCAGGGCTGGTCTGGGCACAGACTGGCATCTTCCAGCCTAGTCATGAGCCCAGAGCAGAGCCTGCCCAGGCCCCACCCTGTGAGCTGCTGGCTGCTTGCCTGCCACGCGCCCAGGATTGCTGAGGGCTTTGCTCATGTATCTCAGAACAGCTGCATGCTGGAAACTGGGGGCTGGCGGCAAGTGGGAGGGACACCCAGGGGTCGTGTGGGAGGGCTGAGCCCCAACAGCTCTGGTAGGGTCCACTCACTGCGCTGGAGGACTATTCTGCTGTTCACTGACAGTCCAGGTGGAGAGGGGCCCCTGCCGAGTCACCTGGTTACAGGACTGGGCCTTGCAGGGCAGTAGTTTGTGCTTTTGCGCCTTGGTTGAAGGTAGAGCCTGGATTTCAAGGGCTTGAGGTGCAGCTTCCTCCATGCTTGCAGAGTTCAGAGACTACATACCGCTGAGGACAATAGCTTTCAGCTGAGGACAATTCCCACCGAGAGGCACTGGTCCCAATGTGATCAGACGTTCATGTTTTAGCAGTTGCTTAGGGGCTTAAGGAAGGGCCTGTATTTATTTTTATTGTTTATTTATATCTTGCTGGGTTCCAAGAGAATTAAGGCAGCATATAGCACAGCTGGGGTATTCTGAAGACGGGCTGGTTTTCCTGTCACTTCAAAAGCAGTAGTGATTGCTGACTCTGAGTTTTCTTGAGTGCATTATGAAGAAGCGCTTTAATGATTTTGGTGGTAATGTATTGGCCCTTCATGGTTGAGAAGGTTGGGTTCATTGACCCCTCAAGTGCCCCACTTGCCTGATTCAGTGACAGCTGTGAGCAGAAAGGCACGTCATTAGGATGGGAAATGGCCTGAGCCCAGGTAAACTGTTGGTGCTGTAGTTTCCTGAAGAGCAGGGGTGGTGTGGTGAGCAGGGTGGCATTCAGACTTTCTAGGGCAGGGCAGTGGAATGAAGTGGTAGAGCGGAACTTGGAAGCTAGAGGAGACATCCCATGGGGGAAGGCAGAAGTTTAAAAAGCAAAAAAACCACACCCATTTTGGATTTGGTCCAGTCTCCCTCTGCTGGTCCAGTGTTGAGGAGGTGGCCTCTGAACCCTCAGAGGGATGCTTGGACCTCCCTTCCTCTCTTGCACCTTTAACTTTGCCCTGCGCCTTGGGCAAACCCACAGAAAAGATGGCAGAAGGAACTGAGAGGGTGTCCTTGGCTCTTGAGCTTGAATGTTTTTGCTGTTGCCTCCTGTGGGTTTGCTGGGAGTGGAAGGAAGGTAGTGGTTTGAAGAGGATCTGGATTCTGAAGAGTCTTCTCCTTGTGCTGTTCCGTCTCTGGCAGCAGTGATTCCCGACCACGGTGGAAACCCCCGGTCACGCACACGTGCCTCATATCCACAGAGAGGAGCAGGTATGCTTTGCAAATTTTTTGTCCTCTGATTCAAGGAGACTGCCCAGCCAACCTCTGGCACACATTTCTCCTTATATCTGTCTCTGTCTACGCGCTCTGCTCAGCTGTTCCGGTTCACAGTGCAGGTTCACTGTGCGTGCGAGTCCCATTTCTAATGAAAGCAGACTTTGTTCTCTGGAGGCAGCTAATCATGCCCCATGGGCTGTAATCAGGGAGAAGGTATTTAATACAGGGCAGGCGGCAACAGGCAGCCTGCACCAACTGGCAGATTGCAACATGGCAATTAGGAAGCTAATCACCCCACTCCCCACCCCAGCAGATACGGGGTTGAGTCTCTTCTCCAAACTGATTTTGAGTGAGTGAAGAATGAGTACTATGCAGAAGAGGAAGGAGAAGGTGGGGTTGGTGGGGGGCGGTGAGGGGTGAGGAGAGCTGCTTTTCCTTCTCACCTCACCTCCCTAAGATGGGGAGGGGTTACAGCTGCTCTGGGTGTGTCCCTCCACAGTGCCTGCAGGTCCAGGCCAAGGAGCCTCAGACCAGACTGGGTCAGCCAGAAGTTGTACCCTGGGCCTCGGCCCCTCTCCCAGAGCACAGCTGCACCTGTAGTGCAGACCCAGCACGTCCTCTGGTAGCCCCACACCCCCAGTCATCTGCCCCCAGTTCCTTGAAGCTTGGGTAGGTGAGGAGTGGGATCCTTCCCTGTCAATTTCTAGACCTTCCAGAGGACCAATTTCTTGAACATGCCCTGAAGGTGGGCGCCAAGAGGCCAAGATGCCCCAGGGGTGGATTACTTGTTCCTGAGGGTCCAGGGCCCATTGTGAATGTCCAGCTGCTTTCCCTGGAGGTCTTTTCTCCATGCAGGGCTGGACTCCTCCTTGGGCTGAAACACTACAAGGCCACCTGGGAACCTCTGGGTGGAGGGTGTGTGGCCAGTGGAGGCTGAACCTGGTAGCTGGGCTTCCGGGAGGGTCCACTCTGCTGCCTTTTAGCTGACTGTTCATCTATTCCCAGCTGGCAGGCCTGGGGTCTGGCTGCTGCCTGTTTTGTCTCTGCCTGGCATTGTTCTCACGCCCAGGTCTGCCCTTCCCGGTAGCGCTTCTGGTCAAGGACAGCAGTGTGCCAGGCTCATTCTGTTCCTGTTCAGTGCAGGAACAGCGGGTGCCTGTGGGCTGGTCTGGGGCACTTAGTAGATCCCAGGAGTTGGAGCAAGGGCCCAACACGCACTCGTATTTGTGGACATAGGGCAGGGAGTGGCACAGACTCCTGTGGACTTGGGAACATGGCAGGCTCCCTGGGGACTGTCTCCCTGGTGGACATTGCCTCTGCTTCCCCAGTTGGGAGTGGTTCCCCTACCTGTGACGGACGCGCGTGAAAAGGGAAAGCTTTGGCTGGGAGTGAGAACCGCGCCCTCATCGCCCCACTGTTCCTCATCCCAGAGTCCGCATCTCTGTTTCCTCCCTCTCGCCACCACCCAGATCCACACTGTCTGCCCCTCCGCAAGCCAGACTGCCTGGCTGTGGATGCCCTGGTGATGTGTGCTGTGGGCCTGTGAGCCTGGGGGGTGGGGACTGGCGGTCAGGGGGAGGCAGGATGAGCTGTAGGATGTGTGGCAATTAGAGTGAGGGCTGTGGGCATTAGGTGAGGCCACTGTCCTCACGGGTAGGATTACCAGATACCTGAGCGGTCAGTGTCCTCCCGGTCCACCCACTGCCCATAAACAAACATGTTCTGGAGCCTGGAGGACAGTGCGGACATCGGCAGGAATAGGGTAGGGAAGAAAAGCAGCAGCTGAGAATAGAGGGGGGTACACAAAGGGGCCTACAGGGAGAAGGGGGCCACTCAGCCTAGGGGAGGAGATGGGGAGCGGGGCCTGGATTCTCTATAGGAAGTGGGAGTAGGCTGCAGCCAGCATGGGAGTCTCCCCTGGGTTTGTAGTCTCTGGCCACCTGTAACGCTAACTCCTTAGTCTCTGGCTCTGCCCCTTTTCCAACTTAAATACACACCCCCTCTCCCACCCCCTAAGTATCAGAGCCCAGGTACCCGGGCTGGTTGGGGCTTTCTGGGCCTGTCCCCCAGACTGTAGGAATGCTCACCCTGGGGCCATCTGGAGGGGTAGCCCTGGGGAACCTGTGGGGTGACTTGTTTGCTCCCACACCCCAGGAATGTACTGTCCCTTCAGGCCCGCCCGGATTCCTGCACAGGGAGTCAGCACAACACAGCATGCTGCGTGTGCCCTGTGGGGACACGTTCTGCCTCACCATCAGAGGGGCGGAGGTTGGCGGCTCGTGCCTGCTGTCACACCCCAGTCCCCGAGAACCCCCAGCCAGAGACCAGACTGTTCAGACAGAGGAGGGAGGCCACTCCTGCCTACCCGCCCTCACTACCCCTCACCATTCTTCCTGCCTCGGGCCCTGCTGGAATGTGACAGGAGTCGTGGCCAAGGCATGTCCCAACAGCAGGAACACACGCTTTAGCCCGTAAGGCTTCCCTCAGCCCCCAGCTCTGTTGAGGTGAATGGCAGCAGGAAGATTGCTTCTGCCCAGAAGGCTACCTGAGGTTACTGTTTCCATTGGTCCCTGTGGTGGCTGCTGCCCCCTGCTGTTGCCCAGCTTATTGCAGCTGGGGACAGAGCTCAGAACCCCAAGAATCTGGAGGGGACCACACAAGGTCATTCAGTGCAGCCACCTTGTGCAGGTGACCAATAGGCATATCTAGGGAGCAAGGGCCACACGGTGGTGTGTCAGAAGCATCGCTGAGCCTGGAACCCAGGTGTCCCAGCTCCTCAGACGTGAGTTTTCTGTGCCAGGCTTTGTCAGCTTGGGCTCCATCACGCTGTGTGCCGCTGTCTCTGTTGTTGGGGCTGCCCTGTGCGTTGCGTTACAGGCTGGCTGGCAGCAGCCCTGGCCTCCACCACTAGATGCCAGGAGCACCCGCTCCCGTTGTGACAACCAGACATGTCTTCGGGCACCTGCCAGCTGTCTGAGGAGGGCGCGGGGGATCGTTGTCTCCCTGTGTGAGCACCGTCATTGCTGTAAACTGCTGCCTTTCTAGGTTTTTCTCGGCCGCACCTGGCCCTCTCATCTCAGAGTCTGTTCGCCACCGCTGTGCACAGAGGTAATCTGTGGGCTCCTTCTGGAGACGTTGCCGGGAGCTTTCTTTCCAGCAGCATCTTACATCTCTGCTAGGCTTTTTCCTGGTATTCTCTTCCGCCACCCATGTTCTCTAAACCTCTTTGTTGTTCCTAGACTCTGAGAGGCCTGGGAGGTGCACAGAACGGATGTGGGGCAGGGTGGGGACAGGACAGACCTGACCTACTTCTGGATCGGGCCTGTGGGTGCACTGAGACCATGAACACACACGGCCACACATGGGCAGTGCTCATGGAGACAGCGGGAGCCCGGTGCATCCAGTCTTCTCCCAGCCCCCTGTCCGTGGCTTTCCTGCCTGGCTCTCCCTGGGGGGCCTTCCAGGTCCCACATTGGGCAGGGTGGCCTGTGGCCCTGACAGACAGGCGGCTGACACCTGGTTTCCACTTTCTTGCCTTCTCCAGTTTCAGAAGCTGTTGGCTGAGGAGGAAGTGGAGGGGCTGTGGGATGCGGAGAGCCCAGGGCTAACTCCTGGACGGCGGAACAGAGCAAGCTGCCGACAGACAGAGGGTACGTTCCGTGAGGCCTGCGCCATGCCTCCCCCCTGCCACCCCCGGGGCTCTCCTGGGGAGGCTGTCAGGAGAGGGGGCTGGCAGGTGGCCCCTCTCAGCTGGGGGCTGGTGAAAGAAGAGTGGTGGAAACCATTGGGGCTTAGCCTTTAGGGCTCTCTCGAGCTCAGAGACCTCCACTGAGGAGCCTAGGCTGGTTGAATGTCCTCAAACCCTTGCTTTCTAGTTAGTTATTTTTGTAGGCTAACATTGACCATTTCCTAAGTGCTAGGCACTGTTCTCACTGCTTCATGTGATCGCACAGTACCCTATGAAATTGGTGCTATTTTCACCCCAATTTGGAGTTGAGGAAGCTGATGCATTGAGAGCAGTTTCCCCTTCGAGACTTTCTACTGAACCCAGGAAGTAGAGAGAGGTGGGCTGCCTCAGACTCTCTGCCCTCTTCCACATAGCGCAGTCCTCCTGGTGCGCAGGCCCGCGTCCCTCCTGTCCCACCGGCTATTCCCGTTGGACCTCCGCAGGGCTCTCGCGACTCAGTAGGCGCCAGCACACCAGAATCCACCCTTCTCGTGACCCTGGCATGCCCAGGCCTGCCTGCCTGCCTGGCAGCTCCTACATATGTCCCCTTTTGCCATCCTTCTCTTTCAGTTCAGAGGCCTCTTGCCTTAGTTTCTGAGGCTCCTTCATCCTCGCTTCCCTCAGCAGGTCACGGAGCCCTCACCTCCCAGAATGACCAGTGCAGCCCCTGCTGAGAAACCCTACCGTAAGGCACCACCTGAGCATCGGGAGCTACGCCTGGAAGTTCCCGGAACCCAGCTGGAGCAGGAGGTCAGCAAGTCTGGTACCCCAACCCCGGCTGGCAGAGGCAGTCCCCTGAGGCTGGGTGTCTAGCCAACTTCTCCCATATAAGGGGCTTCTGGCCCCCAGCATTGGGGTGAGAGTATGGTGCTGCTGGTGGGGCTGTGTAGGTTCACGGGCCGCCGTGGGCACAGGTCCACCTCTCTGGGGCCCCAGAGTCTTGGTAGCTTAGCAGAGACGACCCCACACATGCAGGATGGTTCTTCCTGTGAGGAGCAACCCGCCAGACCGAGGGGCCCTAACCTGCTGGAGCCCGGGACTCTGGTCATCCCCTGGCGGAGCGAGCCGTGCAGCCCACAGCCCCTCTGGGGGCTATTGAGAGGCTGTGCTCCGGCTTACTCCACCAGACCAGCTGTTCCTCGCTGTCCCCAGAAGTCCGGCCTTCCTCCAGCTTTGTGTTGTTTGGGCAGCATTCGTTATGCATCGGTCACCCTCCCTCACTGGGCTTACTGACAGGAGGAGAGACATGCCACGGTGGTTTGCCCTTCCTGCTCCCAGTCCCCACCCTGCTGCAGTGCATGGAGTGCACTCAGAACCCGAGAGACGGTCAGCACATGCTGGACATCAGGCGTGCCACGGCCGCTGTGGTCGGATTCAGGGCACAGGGGCCAGGGATTACCCACTTCAGCTCAGACAACAGTAAATAAAAAGGCCAGGTATTGTGCTAGGTGCCACCCGAGGGGCCTTCCTTTGTTTTTGGAGATGAGGACCTTAAGACTCAGTGCAGTTAATATAACCAGTGTGTGATAGAAAAGGATCAGATCTAGGTGTCTGACTCCAGAGTCCATGGTCTGGGCTGCTCACCTCGTTTTTGGGCCCTGACTGGTATTTGGAGCAGTCAGTTCAGTCTGAAGTGGGCCCATTAACATTTCCCTCTTGCATGCATGTTTTGCTCTGTGTCTGGCTGAGCCCTGACTCTTGGGCCATGACCAATGAAGGGGCTCAGGAGGATGGGGCAGGAGCTCAAAAGCAAGACAAGACACTTTGCTCCTCTGTCAGGATTGGCCCAGCAGTTCTCCTTTACCTGTGCCCGTGTTCATCCCGAGCCTCTGTAAGGCCCCGATTTGGCCTGGTTGTCAGAGCCCAGAACCCTGCTACGGCTCAGCCCGATTTCTTCTCTGGAAGGTGTCTGCCATGCCTGCGAGGCTCATAGCATCCTGCAAACAGCTGAGAGGCTCTCTTTATCCCTGGGAGAGGTAGCATGGGTACCAAGACTTACCTGCAACTGACTCTAGGCCTAAGAGAGGGATTGGAGCTGATGTATGTAAGGGTGAGAGCTGGAAGGGGTTCTTGAATCTTCTGGTTGGCATGAGAGAGAGTGATCTAGGCCTGTCCGGGCATTACTGGATTGCCTCCATCTCTAGGGGGCACTCACTCTGCCCCGTTCTGCAGTGAGAGTCTTTGGGCTTCAGAAATGGCCCTTTCCAGGGCTTCTTGGAGGGTGGGCAGGCAGGAGGCCAGGTCTAGAGCTGAGCCTCAGGCTCCTGTTCTTTTGTGTCCAGGAGTCCCGGACTGACGCAGAGAGGATGACGTGAGTATCTGCTGCCCAAGAGCCGGCCCTGCCTCAACTCTGCCCCTCTTAGCTCCAGGCGAGGCTGTCGGGATAGTCGGGCTTTTCCTTGGATTAGGTAGAGGTAAATGTTGAGGTGGGGGTGGTATTTTAGGGACTCTGGGAGGAGGCTTGCTGTGGATATTCCTTTTGAAAAAAGAGGTTTGTTCCATGGGCTCCAAAGAACCTGGAATTGAGGAGGGGATGCCTCTGAGGGCCTGCTCTTGGCAGTGAGCCCTTTCCCAGCTCCTGGCCCTCCTGTGCCAGCTGCCTCCCTAGAATCCTTTCTGTCAGCCACATGAGGCCTCTGGAGAGGAGGGCGGTGCTGGGCTGGATGTCCAAGAGATTAATAATGGAGCAGCCTGATTGTGTAGTGGGGAAACTGGAGCTGCTGCGGGCTCGGTGGACGGCTGGCTTGGCTGTAACCAGAGATAGACTGGGAATTCTGTCCTCTCATTCTTCTCCAACAAGTGGGGGTTGGACTACCATCTACTGTCCCCTCTGCCTCCCTGACCCCTCCAAGCCAGGCTGTGTGTTCTTAGGTCCAACAGGCCTGTGGAATTTGCAGCCCCAGACTCTGACTGAATCTGCTCCCAGTTGCCTGTCTTCCTGTCATTCCTGTTCCTTCCTTTCTGACCAGCCTGGGGCTCCAGGGTTGGCCCTCCTATTGCTGATGCCCCTCTGCTCTTGACCCCTCACCCTGCCAGGCTCTTGCAGCAGGAGAATGAGGAGCTTCGCAGGCGCCTGGCCTTGGCCACCAGGCGCACTGAAGCCCTGGAGCGTGAGCTGGAAATCGGGCAGGACTGCCTGGAGCTGGAGCTGGGCCAGAGCCGTGAGGAGCTGGACAAATTTAAGGACAAGTTCCGTAGGTGTGGGCACGAGGGGAGGACACGCATGCATGCATCTCCCATTCATTGGGGTTAGCTGAAAGAGGCCTCAGAGATCATCTGATTTTGGTGAGAAAACTGAAGTTTGGGGAGGAGAATGACTTGCCCCAGATCCCTTACAAAGAGAAGCTGAACAGGGTCTGAGGGACAGGATCAAGACCCAGGGGTCTGCCTTGTATTCCTCTGCAGGCTGCAGAACAGCTACACAGCTTCCCAGAGGACCAACCAGGAGCTGGAGGACAAGCTGCACACGCTGGTAATCTGTCTGGGAGGGTGGTTTGGCGGGCACTGTGCTCACAGCATAGCGGGGGACTCAGACTTGCTAAGGGAATGCCATTCTGCCCTGGGGCTTGGGGAGGGGATGTTGGCAGTGGTGGGGAGGGGACCACAGTGTGCTGTGCAAGTTGGTACTGTCTTAATGCTCACACTGTTTCTCTTCTCTCCTCGTCTCCCCCTCATGCTGCCACCGTTGCTGCCGCACTCTCCTCTCAGGCCTCTCTTAGCCACAGCTGGATTTTCGCAGTTGCGTCTGAGTTTGTGTGTTTTCTCCCTTGACCTTGCCTCCTCTGCTGAGATCTGGGACTGCTGGGGCCCTGGTCATTTCTCTCTGCCCACTCCTTTCCTCTTCCTTATGTGAGGTCCATTCAGTAGTCAGTGCCTCCTTCCTGGGGGACAGCTGGGAGCCTGCTCTTGGCCCAGGCAGAGGTAGTGATTGATGTCACCACTGAACACTCACAGCTGCTCGGCGGTAGTGGCTGCAAGCCCAAGGGGAAGAGGGCTGTAGATCCGGCCTGAGCTGAAGATCAGAGGCTGCTTTTGAGCCTGTAGCTCCCTCCCAACTCAACTAGATAATCTCACAGGCTCCCCCAGCTGCCCCGCAGCCTGCTCCCTCCTCCCTCCTCCCTCTTCCTAGCCTGATCCTGGAAACGGCTACCTCCGTAGGCTTCAGCGCCTGGGTTTGCAGTTACCTTCTCTCAGGTACCAGCTGCCTTGCCTGGCGTGTAGGGCTCCCTCAAGGGATGGGCAGCTCATGTACTGCCGGGCCCAGATGGCAGCAGGTCATGCTCAGAGAGCCCCCACCTCACAGTCAGCCCAGAGAACAGGAGAGGTGTCCGTCTCCTTCTGTCTGTTCATCGTCTGTCTCTGTTCCGTCCGCCTTGGCTGCCCTGGCACCTGTGGCTTCCTGTGTCTCTGGGCTGGGAGGGGGTGGAAGGGCTGGCTAGGGCACGGGCTTGGTTCACCACAAGTCTTGTGTCTCAGATCAAGAAGGCTGAGATGGACAGGAAGACACTGGATTGGGAGATTGTCGAGCTGACCAACAAGCTGCTGGATGCCAAGAATACCATCAACAAGCTGGAGGAGCTCAATGTATGTGCCCCTCCAGGGCCTTCCTCACCTGGGGCTGGCTCTGGCCCAGCCCAGCCCCGCTCCCTCGGGCAGGGCCGGGCTCTGAACCACGTCTGTGTCTGCAGGAACGATACCGGTTGGACTGCAACCTGGCTGTGCAGCTCCTCAAGTGCAACAAATCCCACTTCCGGAACCACAAGTTCGCTGATGTGAGTACAGTGCCCGCCCCGACAATGCCAGTCCAGTCTTTCGGGGACTCCTCTGACTCTGGTTTCTGCATCTCTCTCCATCCCCATAGCCTCCGTGTCTCCTCGCAAGCCAGTCAGCTCTGTCACTGGTTGTATCCTGTGTGCTGTCAAGGGCCCAGCACTAGGGCTGGGGCTGGCCCTGTTGGTATTTCTGGAACAGATACAGGGAGAGAGGGACTCTAGGATCCCGTGCAGGAAGGAGGAGTGTCCAGAGCTATCAGCCATAAGAACATTGAGAGATCCCCCCACCCCAAGGGGCAAACTCTAGACCCAAGACCCTTAGGCTTAAGGGTGGTGGGACCTACAGGAGGACTGAAGACATTCTCAAGGTTTCCAGTCACTACAGATCCTTAAACCGATGTCTGGTTTGGGCAGAAGCTACTGCTAAGATAGGGGACATAGAAGTTTCAGCACATGTGGGCCTTAGCACCAGTTCCGGGTGCAGATCTTGGCGGTGTTAATCAAAACCTCAAGTTATTTTGCCCCTTCTGAGCCTCAGTCTGTCTGTGAAGCGAGGCTGTACCCCGGCATGCTGCAGGCGCAGCATAGTGAAGCGCCGAGCACAGAGCGGTCTTACATTTACGTGTGGTACCATGACTTCCGCCCTGAGTCAGCCTGTCTTAGGTTGGGATCACGCACGTCTCTTCCTTTCTGCTCTTTACCCCAGCTGCCCTGGGAGCTGCAGGACATGGTTCGGAAACACCTGCACAGTGAGCAAGAGGCCGCCAGCCCAGGCCCTGCCCCCGGCCTGGCATCAGGGGCTGTGGTACCCACCTCAGTCATTGCCCGGGTGTTGGAGAAGCCAGAGTCTCTACTGCTCAATTCGGCCCAGTCGGGCAGTGCTGGGCGCCCCTTGGCTGAGGATGTCTTTGTGCATGTAGACATGAGTGGGGGTGCCCCAGGTGACCCAGCCAGCCTCCCTGCCCCTGGCAGTCCCACCCCCCAACCCAATGGGGAGTGCCACTCTCTGAGTGCTGCTGGGGGCTCCCCAGAGCATGATGACCTGCCTCTGCCAGCCTGTGAGAAGCTGAGCCCCTACCCCACCCCATCTCCACCACACCCTCTGTATCCTGGCCGAAAGGTCATAGAGTTCTCTGAGGATAAAGTGCGAATCCCCCGCAACAGCCCCCTGCCCAACTGCACTTACGCCACCCGCCAGGCCATTTCCCTGAGCCTGGTGGAGGAGGGGAGCGAGCGAGCCCGACCCAGCCCAGCGCCCAGCAGCCCTGCCTCTGCCCAGGCCTCACCACATCACCGGCCCGGCCCAGCCCCCCTCACACTCAGCGCTCCTGTCAGCTCTGCCAGCTCTGAAGAGGACCTGCTGGCTAGCTGGCAGCGAGCATTTGTGGACCGAATTCCACCACCGGCCACTGCGGCCCAGCGCACAGCCTTTGGACACGACACGCTGCCAGAGCTGCAGCACCATTTTGCTCTTAACTCCATGGACAGAGATGAGGAGGTTCAGGCACCTTCCTCCCCATCCTGTGAGAGCGGGCTTCTGCTGCCAGCAGAACCTGACTCTGGCCTGCCCAGGGAGGAAGAAGAGGAAGAGCTGAACCTGCCTGTCAGCCCCGAGGAAGAACAACAGAGCCTGCTGCCCAGTGATAGTAGCACAGAGAAAGGGCCTGGCACTTCCCATACTGAGGGCAGGGGCTGGGCACCCCCCGGCTCTAGCCGCCCCCAGCGCAGCCCCAAGAGGATGGGGGTGCACCACCTGCACCGCAAGGACAGCCTGACCCAGGCCCAGGAGCAGGGCAACCTGCTCAACTAGGGCTCCTGCCTGCCTTCCTGCCACTGCTGCACCGGGACTGCGGGAGGCCTATACCCTTGTGGCACGAGATCCCCCACCCAGCCAGGCCCTTGAACTTCCCTCCCTCTAGGCCTGCACAGCTCTGTTCCTGGTGTGGTTGGGTCAGGCAGTGGGTCACACCAGGCTTCCAGCTGCATTGACTGACTGCCACCAGCTTGCCTCATGGGTTTTCCCCCTTCTTAAAATATTTATTCTCCAAAGGTAACATGCAGCTGGGCTCAAGACCTTTCTTCAAATCAGTCCAGCCCCCGTTGGGCTTCTGGGGAGCTGAGGGTTCATCACATCGGTGTTTGTCCTCCATCATTCTTCCATAGGCATGAGGGGTTTTGGGGGGAGAGGAGGGGGTGTCTTTGGGGTTAGTAACCTCTAATTTCTGTTTTCAATTAACCTATTTTCTGTTTCCCTCCCTCCCCAAACCCTCTGCACAAGCTGTTGCCTTCAGGGGCCCTGGCACAGTGGGCCCTCCAGGGTGAGGGAGAGGGCTGACTCAGGGCTCTCTTCAGCTGTCTCTTCCTCCCTCTGGAAGCAAGTATGGGGTGGGACTTGGGGCCTCAGGCTGGGCTCCGTGTGAGGCCTGGCCCCCCTCCCAACCTTGGCTCTAGACTGTTACTCCCAGCTTTGGGAAATTTTCGCATTGATGACTATTTTAAAATTAAATAAAACTATTTTACTGGTATGGACTAATTTGTCTGTTAATGACCATTCTTTTCTCCATTCTTGAGTATTCCCAGTTCCTGTGATGTCCTACTCTTTGCTAGTGATTCTGCCTTGTCCCAACCCTGCCTGGGCCTTCCCTGGGCCCAGAGCTTCAGGCAGTTTGGAGGGGCTGCATCTTAAATAACCTTGACTGGACCTCGAGTCTCCCCTGAGGTAGGGTCCAGTCCAGCCCAGCCCTGGAGGTAAGTTCTTTACCTTCATTATATTTTTATAGGGCTTGTGTAAGGTGTCACCTCAGAACTCCTTCTAGAAGTCCCAGGCCTGCGCCAGACCATTCCGAGACATTTGGGGGCTGTTAGAGAACGCTCTGGCTGTGGGGTGGCACTGCCCCCTAGTGGTGTCTAGTGGTAGTTCCAATTCCCTACCGCCAGTCCCCCAGTGACCACAGCCACACGCCAGGTTGTAGACTTGATAAAATCTCTTCCGAGCCAGCGGGCTGCAGCCAGAGCTGCCAACAAGTCCAGAGCCATTGGGTTCAAGGCAATTCACAGCTTCCAGAGCCTCCCACCCCACTGCCCTGAGCTGCCAGAGCCCCAGGCAACCCCTCCCTCCCAAGCCCCAGGGCCTGATCCTGGTATCTGGGGCGAGGTGCTGGGGACAGAGAAAAATATAATGATGTGCAGAAGCCCAAGTGGAGAGTCACATCTCGGTCTCAGCCAACAGGCTGTCCCCTAGTCCTGATGTCATTAGCACCATCTGAGAGCTGGGATCTGTGGAAGGATAGAGGGGTGTTTAGACCACCATTTCTTGGTCCAATGGGGACCATAGAAAAAAAGTGGCCTAGGTTTCCCACACCCATTCTCCCAGGTCCCAAGTCTCTTCAGATCTGGCCCCAATGAACCCTCAGGGCTCTTACCAGTAGGGCACATCCAGGAGCTGCTTCCACTCTGGTGGGCAGCAGGTTCCTGCCCCCTCTCTCGTTCCTGGGTGTCACCAGGTCCTCCTGCCACCTCCTCCTCCTCCTCTCCCTCAGAAAGGAGGTCACAGATCTGTTGCTGCAGCTCTGGGCTAATGCTGTTCTCAGCCAACACCAGGCTCCGCAAAGCTGTGGGGTAATTTTCTACCATGTCCAGAAGGGTCTGGGGTGGAAGAGAGTATGGAGAAGGACAAACACAGTTAACGTGGCTTCCTGGACTCCAACCTGCCACCCCTTGGGTATGTCCACAGACACCCTAACTGACTTCCATTGCAACCCATGGCCTTCCCCAAACATGAAGAAGTCTCACCTGAGCTGACTGGTTGGTGAGCCCTGTGCTCTCCAAATCTAGAACCTCTAAGGTTCGACTGGAAGCCACAGCTACAGCCAGCATCCCAGCCACATGGTCACCTAGGAAGACAGCACGCACACACATAGTCACCTGAGTTCATGCATGGGCCTGATAAACTCTCTACCCTGACTGCCTCCCCACTGTCCTGTCAACCTGAGATCCCACCCCCAGGCCAGGAAACACTGACAATTGGTAGATGGCCAGGAGGGGAACATTGTGATTTGTGAGTGAATGCATACAGCAAGCCTGGACCACAGGTGGTGATGGATTCTTCTATCTGTTGGTCATCTACACAGGGGGCTCCTCTATTACCTCCCAGACCTCCCTCTACCTTCCCTTCCTTAGTGTGGGGGTTTCCGTGGCAGCTGATGGTCCCAGGTTCTTGAATGGGGATGGGGTAGAGAGAATCTAAGGGGGTTTTCTTGAGCCTCACCCAGGGGGTTGTAGTCCAAATTGAGGACGCGGACCTGTGAGCTGTGGGCCACAGCAATGGCGAGGCGACTCCAGCCCTTAGGGGTGATGCCAGGGTTGGCACTCAGCGTTAGCTCCTTCAAACCTGGGCAACGTCATAAGGAGAAGCCAGGATGGAGAAGGTCAGGCCCTCTTTAAACCCCTACCCTGCCCTGGGTCTCCAGGGTGTCCCTAGTGCTGGGAGCACTCCACCCCCACCACAGACCTCCAGCGCCCTCAGAGACCCTGCCTTCCCTGCCCACCAGACCTGGATTCCAGATTCTCCATCCTGCTCTGCCCCTAATCCTCCTTCCTGAGGGGATTTAAAAACATTCTCACCCACACTGTCAGAGCCCTCAGCTCTGGGCCACAGACCCTGCCCTCTCCATTTAGCTTTTCATCAAGGCTATGCCAGCCCATGCCCTTAGGAGGGCCCTGCTCACCAGACTTGGCCCCATCTGGGGGGAGGAGGCCACAGATGAGGTTGATGGCTTCATCACCCAGCATGCAGTCCCCCAGGTCCAGAGCCACAAGGGCAGGGTGGAGGGCCAGGGCTGGGTTCAGCAAGGCCAGCCCAGCATCTGTCAGGGGGCTCCCATGCAGGCTGGTGGGTGAGACCAGAGAGCAGCGGTTACCACAGTCGTCAGCCCTATCTGGAGGGGACAGGGGTGAACCCTAGAGGTGATGAGGGTACTCAGTCACAGCACTGAGGAAAGGCCTTGGAGAGAGAGAAAGAAAATTCTAGATTCTAAAAGAATACAGGTAGAAGGGGAATTCGTTTTCTTTTCTGGTGCAGGGACTGGAACCCAGGACAGAGCACAGAGAAGGAGTGGGGTGTGGATTAGGATTCCTCAGTAGGCAGGACATAGGGACAGGGATCTAGTCCCCAGGGCAGTGTTCCTTCTTGGGAACTGAGTAGCTGCCCCCAGAAGTCAATGCGGGTGATTAGGTGGGAGGTACACGTGCCCCACCAGGAAGAGGTGGGTATCCCATCTTCTTTGGGGTGGGGCTGCGTGTGCCAAGTCAGAAGACAAGAGATGTGCTGGGAGGGTATTGTGGAGCCATGGGCAGAGGAAGGAGAGGTGTGTGTAAGGGTGGAGGGAGAGGGAGGCTGGTGGAAAGAGGTACAGGAAGGTGTGTGGAGGAAAAGGAGGCGGCAGGGAGAGAAGGGGTGCAGTGTCCGGGACCCCCTTATGAGGGAGTGCACTCACAAGAGGGACTGGATGGAGCGGTTGGTCCGCAGCGCCTCCGCCAGCTGCTTGATGCGACTGGGGCTGGACACGACGCCCAGGTTAAGGTTGAGCTGCGCCAGGGATGTGGCCCCGGCCAGGGCCCGGCAGATGCGGCCGAAGTCGCGGTCGCAGAGGCGGCAGCCGCGTAGGGAGAGCAGGCGCACGGCGTTGTCGCGCAGGCCCCGGCAGATGTCCCGCACCTCGGCACCTGACAGCGGCTCCCCTGAAATCTGGATGGAGCTGGGCAGCATCGTACCTATGGCTGGGCCTCCGGGGCCGGGGCCCGGGCCGCGGGCGAGGTTGGCAGGGCAGCGGGCGGGGTTGGGGCTCAGATCAGGGCCTGGGCTGGGGTCGCAGCCGGAACGGGGGCAGAGGCGAGGCGGCGGCAGAGGCGCAGGCGGCGGTAGAGGTGGAGGTGGCGGCGGCCACGAAGAGTGCTGGGGCCCAGACCGGAGCCGGCTGGGATGGGGCAGGCGCTGAGGTCTCCCGGGAAGTTGATGCTGGGGCGGACCGTGTTGTCTGTGTCTGGGCGGGGTGCCGGGACAAGCGATCCGCCACCAGCCGGGAGCTGTTCCGCGCTTGTACTCGTCCCTCGCGATTGCGGCAGCGGCGAAGGGGCCTTGGCTTAGGGTGCGTGAGACCGGTCCCAGCTCTGAGGCTGCATCTGCTCCCTGCCTTCCTTTATCCTGGCTTCTCCAACCGAGCCCGCAAGGAGATCCCGAAGCAGGCAAGAGGGGCAGCCGGCAGGCGGGCAGCGGGCGCCAGGCGGCCACTGGATCTTTGGTTCCTGAGCCGGAGCGGGCGGCAAGTTCCCATGGCAACGGTCGCGTCACTGCAGCTTGCTCCGCCCCTTCCCTGTGCCAAGCCGAGAGCCCACCAAGCTTGTGCACACTGGGTAGTTCAGGAGAGGTGAGGATGCCCTTTCCCCGAGTGTGGGGCAAAGAACAGGCAGAAAGTAGGTGTCGGGGTTGAGACCTGTGATCAGCCGGGGTGGGAAGAGAATGGAGGCTCGAGACATGGAGGTGGCTGGGTTCTCTTGCCCATTTTCCGGTTGTTCCCCATTCCTAAGGACCAGACCCTCTTGCCTGCGCTTGGATCTTAGGCACGCCCTCCTGTTCCGTTTGGAGGTACCGAGGGTACTTTAATTCCGGCTTCGCGCCACCCCTGCGAGGGGAGGCACTGTGTGTGTGAGGTTCCAGCCCACGAGGACTTCCTGCGTGTCCCTTGCCAAGATGGCGGCCTCGCAGCGGCGGGCCCCAGGGTCCTGGCCAGGTAGAGATGGCCTCGGCTACTAAGCACAGGGGAACCACGAAGGCTTTCTGGGGCAGGTAGTTTCAAGGCGCTGGAACTGTCCCTTCCCCAGGTGCGTGAGGCTCTCTCAGTACCAGTGAGACTAGGGTAGCCAAAATAAGCAGAGTGCCAGGCCCAGCGACCCGGAGTGGTGTTGAGGCCACGAAGAGTGGGCTGGAGTGGAAGGACACACTGTACTGTGCAGGCAGTGATGTTGGAGCTTTGTCCAAGGGTGATGGTGTAGGGTCCTCATGGAGCAGGCGAATGAAGGTCACATCTTTCTTAGTCCCTTTATTAGAAAGGAAAGATGCTGACCTAGATTTACTAGGGTAATTTTTCTTTTTAATGAGTAATGTAAGTGTAGTGAAGAGAGGTGAAAAATTCCATTCCCTGTGAATTAGCAGAGAGCAGATTAAATGGGTGGTGGCAGGTTTTTAAGAGTAACTGGCACTTTTCAAGAGGAAGGGCAGAACTAAAGAGCTTTGTTCCTTGGCCCCACTACAACCCAGGCAAAGCCAGGTCGGCTTCCAGTGTGAGCACCTGTGGGAAACTCACCCCTGCACACAGGCCCAGGTCTGTAAGGGTCTTGGACGGACGTGGGGTAGAGTCTGGAAGTTTTTGTCCAATTGTCATTGCTTCACTGGTGTCCCAAGAGTGCAGCTGAGCCCAGAGTGCAGCTGAGCCCTGCTCCACCAAACTTACGGTCCCCTTGCTGTCTGAGTCAGATGTCCCTTGCATTCAGGGGCAAGTTCCATATTGTCAATGCCTTCAGCATAGCCTGGGCTGTCCCACCTTTACCCTGCCTGTCCCATCTTGCGTCTGAGGATATAAATAAGGGAATGTATCGCACTATGACCACTGACAGAGGAACGGGAAGGTGTACAGAAGTAGAATGGCAAGGAGGACCACTGGAAGGGCAGCTGCAGTTCCAGACGTCAATATTTTAATTACCAAGTCTATATTTAGCAAGACAAATGTGGGAGAGATAAAGAGGAAGGGGTAAGTGGTAAGAGGGCCTCAGAGGCACTGACCCACTTTGTGCACTGGCTGCAGAGCCCTGCAGTCCTGGCCGGACTCCCGGCCCTGTGCCCTGCAGAAGCTCCAACAGGTGTCAAAGGAGGTGCTTCAGTGGCTACAGTTCAGGGGCAGCTGCAGACCCCAACAAAGAGACATATGTCATCAGTCCTCTCCTTTAGTCTTCATTCTGCAGCTGGGTTAAAGGGGGCTGGCCAGGGGTTTCAGGTGGGGTCAGTGTGACTGCAGGGTGACGACGACAGCCCTGGCTGTGGCGTTGAGCAAGGTGGCTGGAAGCCTAGCAGCAGGGAGTGCAGCAGGGATGTCTCTGGGGACCCTCTGCATGGGCGGGATGTTGGGGCCCTCCAGTGTGTCCAGGATCCCTGAAAGGATGGAAAGTGAGCACGAGTTGGCTGGCCCTTGCCCCAGCAGCTGTTCTCCCCGCTCCCCGCATCAGGCCTCCTGTCACTTACCCTCCACCACCTTGTGGTAGGCAAAATGCAGATAGAGCAGGAAGAGCATGTGCAGGGTGGCTAGGGTGCCACAAAGGAGCAGCCGCTGTGTGGGGCCCACAGTCCGTGACACCAACACGGCCACCTAGGGCCACAGGAGTACAGCTCAGAGGGCATGGCTCCAAAGTGAGCAGTGTGAAGATACTCCTCCCCAGAGCAGAACCATCTTTGGGCTCTTACCCCCCCCCACCCCCCCACGCTTCCTCAGAGCCCTTTGTGAACTTCCGCCTGAGCTCTGGGCTGCTTTCCCTAACTCCCCAGGAGGACAGCCAGCTCCTGGAAATCTGCTCAGCTTACCATGCGCAAGGTGGACAGCCCCCCCACCAGCAGCCAGAAGAGGTAGAAGAGGGCATGGAGGTGGATGTTGTAGGTGATGAACAGGACAATGCAGTGCCCAAAGAGGCCATAGCCCTAGGAAGGAGGAGGATGGCAAGGAAAATCTCTCAGGTTGGGCTGGCCTCTAGACCCTCATGGGGACCGTGAGAAAAAAATGGTCCACTGGCCAGCTTACCCCATTCCAGGCCCTGGAGCCCCAGGACAGATGCAGACCAAGGCCTGGCTACTATTGTAAGATCACCCTTACCCACCACCACGCTGGACTCCTTACCAGCAGTGCCAGCATCTGGAGCATGGTGATCTGGGCGTTGCACAGGTAGGCGAGGAAGTAAATGAAGGATGAGACGCCCAGCCAGTAGCCAAAGCAGGTGCCAATGGCTGTGCCCATCAGGGTGCCCTCCCGCTGTGGGGGTAAGGCGCTACTTAGTCCTGGGAGGCCTCTGACCCCAGCCTTGCCCAGGGCTGTCCTCAGGACTGCTTCCCACTCATTCCCCCAGCTCCTCCTCGGGCAGCCTTCTACTCAGTTCGGCCAGCCCCCTGAAGTCCTCTGTCCGGCTTACGATAATGGTGTCAGATGTCTTCATCCCGTGGAGGAGGATGGCAACCAAGGTGAAGACCAGCATGAGAGGCCCATAGAGCTCACCTGCGATTTTCTGTCAAGATACCAAGTTATTCAGGCTGGAGGGGACAATGGCTCTTCCGTTTATTCCTTCCCAGGCTTTTCCCAGTGACTCTGCCCTCCTCCCTAGTGCCTCCCCCTGCTCTTCCAGTCATGCTACCCTCCATTCACCTGGGGAAAGTTGACCATCTTGACAGGGATCATGGACTCCAGGAGCCTGAGAGAGGAGAGGAGAGGAGAGCAGAGGCAGTACTTATGAGGTTCTGGAGGGCCTGAATCTTATTCATCTAACTCCAGACAACATGCTAGATGGTAAAGGGAGAAGATAGACACACAAGGAAGGAGGAAATCACTTCCTTGCCCCTAAAAATATTTCCAGGAAGGAAAACCCTCTGGGGCTGTGCTGACTGATGCATCCACAATATGGGAAACTCAGAGAGCCCACGTGGGTCTTGGGAAAGGGGTTGACAATTTACCTATTTGACCTGCCCCCCTATAAAAGGCAAACCTCAGCAGAGAATGCCCAGAATGCTGAATTGTGATGGTGAAGTCCTGGGAAAAGGTTTAAAAGGAAAGGTGGTACCTGAGGGAACCAGTGTGCCTCCTGCCTCTTCCTGCTTATCATTCCCCCAGGCACTGCTGAGGATTTTCTTGAAATATATTTGAAGTGGTATGAAAATTCCAGGGAGAAAAAAAATAAAAGTGCAAGTCCCCATTCTATTCTTAAGTGGCCAGCTCCTAATAATACCTTGGAATTTGGCTAGAATTTACCCTCTCTGGGAAACCCACCCTATCCCACCCTCTCGCCTACTCTGGGTTAGGTGTCCCCCCTCCTGCCCCCCGGCCCCGTGTCCCTTTATAGCAAATGAGTGCTGTACTATAACTGCACTGGAGGGCAAGGCTCCTGTCTGTCTTCACCACTAACTCAGACACAACTAGTAGAGTGCCTAGTACAGAGCAAAAGCTTAATAATACTTGTGGAATATACTGGGTATTTGGTAAGCATTGGTTAAATTAAAGGATAAACAAAGAACTAAACCAAGATTAATTCTGGTTCTTGAAAACTCATTCAACAATTATGTACGATATTCTGGTTCAGAGACGGTTCTGGTGCTGGGAATAAAAAGATAAACAAATTACAGACCCTACTTTTGAAGAGATCTCTAGGGAGACAGAATCAGGAAAAAGAGAGCACAGCATGGCTGAAGTGTTATCTGTTATAAGAGTTCTGTGGGAGCACCCAGAAGGACAAACTGGGGATGGGGTTGAGGAATGGGGAACAAAGGAAATGACATCTGAGCTAGGTTTTGAGGAAAGTTAAGTAGTTTACTAGATGGAAAAGAGGACGGTGATGTGTTATCACCATGTCCTGCTCTCAGACTGGTAAGAGGAACGGTGCAGCTGGAGTACAGATACAACGATGAGGGCTGGCGATGTCAAGAAGAGGGGCGTCTAAGGGCTTGGCCTCTGGCTGCAGTTTGGATGAAAGACTAGGTGTGAGGAGGGCAGCTTCTGTCAGGAGAAGGGTCCTCACCTGCTTCGCACCTGGGCAGGCTCCACATCAAAGTAGGGTCTCAGGATGTCGATGTTGGCATACAAGCTGAAGGCCCTAGAAGCTTGTCTCTTCCCTGCCTGCCACATCTGAAATAAGAAAGACAGGATGGGGTGGGTAGGTATTGTGAAACTCCAATAACTCCACCATCTGTTGCTTACTTATTTTTTTTAAGATTTTATTTCTAGAAAGAGGGGTCGGAAGGGAGAAAGAGAAACATCAATGTGTGGTCACTTCTCACATGCCCCCCAATGGGTACCCGGCCTGCAACCCATGCCTGTGCCCTGACTGGGAATAGAACTGGCAACCCTTTGGTTCACAGGCTGGTGCTCAATCCACTAAGACATGCCAGCCAGGGCTGCTCTGTTAATTATTTTCTGTTGGATTTCTACATGGTTCTAACTGGACAACCAAGGCTTCACCAACATCAACTCCAGAACCCTGGGCCTCCCAGGTATATTTTTATACCTGCCAGGCATCCAGTTTTGCTTACCTGATCAGCCACCTGCCGGCTCAGCTGTCCCTTAAAGCCCTTCATGCCCAGGAATTCCCCATCCTCCTCTTCAGCAGCAGCTGCGTCAGCATCTACTTCTTCCTCGCGCAGACGCTGATGCAGCTCACCCATATCCTCGAAGCTAGAGCCTGAAGTGTCGTCCATGTTCTCCATGTCAATCACAGCTGAGCCCCCACCCTGTGAAAGCAGAAAGTTCTAGTGTTCAGGACCTTTCTGCTCCAGCCTGTGAGTCCTTCTCTGTTCATCCCTGAGCTTGGGGCTTTATTCTTCCGCTGCTAGGGATATGGCTTTGGATCACCATAGATGACGCCACTCCTTCCCCTCATTCATTCTCAGAACCTTGGTTGGTTGTCTCTCTTTTCTAGCCTAGGAAACCTACTCCCTGTCTCCCACACAAGTCTTTCTCCTACCTTCCCTATCAAAGCTCCAAAGGGCTATAAAATTGTCTATTTTCCTTTGTCTTTCCCAACCCCCAAACGAGACTGTGCACAGTGTGGTTTTAGCGAGTGCAAACACCCTCTCAGTCCCCACCATGCCTAACCCCGACCGATATCCTAAACTGTCCCTCAAAAAGAACTAATGGGCCCACAGACCAGAGGCCTTTTGGCTGGACTGCAACTCCGGCCCTTTCAGGTCAGCTCTGGTCCCACTGACTTTCGTGTGCACGAAGAGCCAAAGCAGAGGTGAAGTGGTGCAAATGGAGCAGACTTCCAGGCCCCGGAGGAAAGTCCGCACGACGCCTCAGGGCGCCTGCCAGCCCCAGGGCTGGGGCTGCCGGAGCCTTGAGGCCATTACCTGGATGTTTTCTTCGAACCCTCCCCATTCCGTGCCAGTCCCGTTTCGAGAGCCGCCGGCCGGCGCGGCCGTAGATGCCATGTCCCTCGAGGGCTCCCGTCGCTGAAGGTCGCGCTAATCTCGCACGCGGAGGATGGGAGAGATGTGTGCCCTACAGAAGAGGTACAGGGCCGAGAGAGAGGTGGGATCAACCGGAATGCAAAAACAGAGACCCGGATGTTTGGAGAAAACTAACTTCCGGAAGCTGGGGACGTGGACATACACAGGTCAAAATCTCGCGATATTTAGCCTTCCAGGCAGTAGTGCGTTGCTACGGAGACGAAAGAGGTAGAACGCCTGCGTCAGTTGCTACTTTAGTCACGTGGAAAGGTGAAAGATGGCGGCGACTCAGGCGGTGGAAGAAATGCGGAGCCGCGTGGTTCTAGGGGAGTTCGGGGTTCGCAATGTAAGCTTTGCGGCCTTGAGGTTGGGAGGAGAAGTGAGAGAGGGACAGGGATGAATTGAGATCGGAGTAGGGATGGGCTTGGCCTGGGTGACCCTTCGCAGACAGCCTCGTTTCTTTTTGTTTTAGGTTCATACCACCGACTTTCCCGGTAACTATTCGGGTTATGATGATGCTTGGGACCAAGACCGCTTCGAGAAGGTGCGTGGGGTTGGAGGTGTCCGGAGAGGGTTATGAGGATCTGACCGTGTGATTTGAGCAGCCTGTACTTCAGAAGCTGTCTTCGGGAGGGGTTTCCACCCTGTTCTACGAACAGATGTTCAGTTTGATTGGAAAAGAGCGCACGTAAACAAACGATTGTAGTATAATGTGGTACAGATAGTTGCTAGCAGTAAGGATGACGCGGGATGGGCTGCGGTGGGGACTACCCCATCTCGCAGAGGCACTTAATCTAGAATGGGAAGGAGGGCAAACATATGTAAGAGTTTCTGAAAAAGAAAACATCAAATTGAGCCTAGAACGATGAATAGAAGTTGAGAACAGTGAAGGGTGAGAAGGAACTAAGAACAGAAGCTAAATCACAAAGGCTTGTGCGATCTGTGCTGTGGGGATGTCCAAACAGTTCGTTATTGCCAGAATATGAATGGTAGGCAGGACTGAAGTATGTTTTAGGGACTGTAGGTAATAGAGTAAAAGGGGGATACAAGGTAAGTTTGGTGATTGCTTTGATAGGGGTGGGGCCGGGTACTGTAAAACGACGTAGCTTGGGGACCAAGGCATGATGGCGTCATTTATTGAGAAATTGGTTTGGAAAATGATGTATTCAGTGTCCTGCATATGGAGAAGTCTGTCAGGCTAGTGGCATATATGTTTGAATTGAGATAAGTAGTAATAAATTTTGGGAGTTGATGCAGATAGTTGCTAAAACCATGAGTGTGATTGAGGTCACTCTGGAGGGAAGGATTGAGTAGTGTCAGCTGGACTAAGCAGTATGGAAGCATGTTCTCTAGTGGAGTAGCCTCTGGATAATCTGGCTAGAAGCCATAATGCAGAGAGACATGGAAACAACAGCAGTGTCCTTTGCTAGGTGATTGAAGAAAGGCAATGTGGTACATACATACAGCGGAATACTATGTAGCCATAAGAAAAGATGAAGTACTGCTATTCGTGACCGAGTGGATTCACCTTGAGAATATCATGCTAAGCAAAATAAGTCAGAAAAAGTTAACCATATGATTTCATTCATGTGGGATAGAAAACTGAAAGCAACAGATGAACAAAAACTCAGACAACAGTATGGTGGTTACCAGAGGAAAGGGCATGGTGAGGGGGTGTTAAAGGGGATCAAATGGGTGGTGATGGAAGACGATTTGACTTTGGGTGGTGGGCACACAATGCAATATACAGGTCACGTTTAGAAAGTGCACTTGAAATCTATGTAGTCTTATTAACCATTGTCACCCCAGTAAATTTAATTTAAAAATATGCAAAAAAAAATCTCACTATTAAAAGAGATTTAATTTGACCAGATAAGGGGGAGGGGTTGCAAAAAACCCACAAAAAACAAAAAACTTTAAATAAAGGGTTGGAGGAGAAATGAACATCTAATGAGGGACATCTAGGCAAAATGAGGTTTTTGGGTGAGAGAATATTAATATTTTAAGGGAAGTATCGGGGTGGGGGGTATTGACTATACAGAGAGGAAGCTTCATTTCGTGTTTTTCTTGTCTTTTTAGAACTTCCGTGTGGATGTGATACACATGGATGAAAACACTTTAGAGTTTGACATGGTGGGAATTGATGCAGCCATTGCCAATGCTTTTCGACGTATTCTGTTGGCTGAGGTATGGGTGGGCATGGTGGCAGGGGTAGAGTTGCATGGGGACACCTTGCCATTACCTCACTTGTAGAATTGTCTTGAGGTTTATTTTTCCTGAAATTTTGCTGAGCATTTTCTCCTGCTCGCTTGTAAACTTTTAGTCAAACACAAACATCTTCTAAGAAGTGGTCTCTCCCTGTCTGTGTCAGCAGGTAGCGGGTAGATGGGAAACCTGTAGGTGAGTGATTGTTTTGTTGGGCAGGTGCCAACCATGGCTGTGGAAAAGGTCCTGGTGTACAACAACACATCCATTGTCCAGGATGAGATCCTTGCTCACCGCTTGGGGCTCATTCCCATTCATGCTGATCCTCGTCTTTTTGAATACCGGAACCAAGGTGAGGGTTTCAGAAACTGAAATTTTGGGAAAAGGAAAGCAGCTCTCTTCTGCAGTTGCTTCTGGAATCAGACTGCCTATTTTCAAATCCTGGATTGACTTTACTGTATGACCTTGGCAAGTTACTCCTCTTTTCATACATTAGTGTTCTTAGCTGGGAGAACGCTTGCTCTTGCCCTACTTCAGTTTGTTAAGAGGATTAAATCAGAAGTGTAATGCACTCAGTATAGCTGGTGCCTGGCAATCAGATGTGCACTAGTCTAAGGGCTTCTGTGTTTGTGCAGGAGATGAAGAAGGCACAGAAATTGATACTCTGCAGTTTCGGCTCCAAGTCAGGTGTACTCGCAACCCCCATGCTGCTAAAGATTCCTCTGACCCCAATGAACTCTATGTGAACCACAAAGGTAAGTATTGGTAACGTAAGGGAGCCCACCTGTTGGTGGGTGCGTTTTAGGGACTGAAGTTTTCTGATGTGCTTCTTCCTCCAGTGTACACCAGACACATGACATGGGTCCCCCTGGGGAACCAAGCTGACCTCTTCCCGGAGGGCACCATCCGACCAGTGCATGATGATATCCTCATTGCTCAGCTGCGGCCTGGCCAGGAGATTGACCTACTCATGCACTGTGTCAAGGGCATTGGTGAGAACCCTGTGGGCTGCCGGGGGGAGTAAGGTAGTTTGAATAGTTGGGTGAAGTATGACTAAGGGACCCACTAAGATGTCACTGACAGGCAGAAAGTCAGTGGGCCTTTGGGAATGTCAAGAAGGGTTTTCCCACAGGCTTTGATGTCCCTCTAGGAAAAGATCATGCCAAGTTTTCACCTGTGGCAACAGCCAGTTACAGGCTCCTGCCAGACATCTCCTTGTTGGAGCCCGTGGAAGGCGAGGCAGCTGAGGAGCTGAGCCAGTGCTTTTCACCTGGCGTTATCGAAGTACATGAAGTCCAAGGTGTGGTATTTGGGATGCTGTTCGGGTCAGGACCTAAAGTATGTATTTTTTTGAAAGGGGCAGAGAGAAAGCTCAACTCATGTTTATAGCATAGTTTGTTTTCATTAGGTAAAAAGGTGGCCAGAGTTGCCAATCCCCGGCTAGATACCTTCAGCAGGGAAGTCTTCCGGAATGAGAAGCTAAAGAAGGTGGTACGGCTTGCTCGGGTTCGGGACCATTATATCTGTGAGTATGCAGTTTGTGGGGGTTATTTCTTTGGTGCTGTAGCTTTCTTGCAGAGTCCAGATGTGAAATCTAGCAATAACTTACACTGGAGCTTTTGTAAGCCTTGTATGGGCTAAAATGTCTCTTTGTTTCCCAGTCTCTGTTGAGTCAACGGGAGTACTGCCACCAGATGTGCTGGTGAGTGAAGCCATCAAGGTACTGATGGGAAAGTGCCGGCGGTTCTTGGATGAACTAGATGCGGTCCAGATGGACTGAGGCTTGCACTAAATGTTCCTGATGCAAGCTGAAGATTCTGGGTTCTGACCTGTTGACATTGGACTGCTACATAGAGCCCAGTATGACTAGGTGGCCTGAGTTTCTGGGACAATTGCAGCCTTATTTCAGTTGATACATTTTGTTAAATGTGCCACAAAATGTGACTGTGCCTTTATAAGGCCTTCATGTAAATAAATTCACACTGAAACACAGTTTTGTCTGAGACTACTTCAGTTCCGGTCCACCAATACTGGGCCTTATGTCAAAACAGGTTTGGCACTGACGATAGGAAGGAACACTGGGCACAAATATCATCGCAGGTCTGGGCCAAGTCCCTCTGAAGTTTCACGCAAAATGCCAAATTGAGGTGGCCACAGTCAGACTGTACAAAAATAATGTGCGCTGGTTAAGCTGTCTCTCGGATACTGGAGGAAGTTGCTGATTGAAAAAACAGTGGTCCCTAGCAGTCAAGTTCCATTGTTATCAAGAACTATATGAAGAACAGCAATCCCTTCGGACTGTCCCCAGGGTCAGATCCAGGGGTCACCAAAGACAACGCTGGAGCATGGTGTGGGCTGCCTGGTCTGTGTGTTGAGGGCAGACATCTTTTTCCAGCTGGTGTACTGTTTCAGAGTGCTTGACAGAGCAGGTCCCTCAGTCAGTTCTTCCCGTCCACTCTTGAGGAACAGTGACCCTGAAGTATGTCACTAGTTTGAAAAAGACAGATGGGGCTCTTTCTGTATGAAATTGAGATTTTTACTGACATGCAGATGTGCTTTAGAATTATGTTTCTACAAAAAGGTTCTATAAACAATAGAAAACTTCTAGCATGAAGTCACAAGATGTTAAAAATAGTACAACACAATAAATACAACTATGCCCTCCACAGCCCCAACTACAGAGAGGAGTAGGCAGCTAATGTGTGGAGGGAACCATGCTGAGATGGCCTTCACAGTTGATAAGCCCAGAGCACCACTCAGGAAGAGGGTGTGGGATGTCTGTGCCAGAGAAACAGCTATACTGGACACCAAGTTCTGTTTCCCCAGCTTCAGCTCTTCCTAAGCCTCCTTGCCTGGGGACCAACACAAGCTAAAAGCTGTAGCTTCTGTCTATGCTGTTCCACTCAGTCCTCACTGAAACCCTCCTCAGTGGGTTGGATCGATGACAGGCCTTTGTGCAGAACACATGGACACACGCACCGTATGGTTTCTGTATGAATTAAGCTTGTGTATGGCAAGCAATGACCTCAAGGCTAGGGTCCTCCATTCTCCTATGCTTATAGGACCATCCAGTGATCTCTAGAGTGGGCTGGAGACTCACAATAGGAAGGCATATTTTCTTTTGAAAATGGCCCATGATAGAAATGACCAGGGACCTAAAAGACCATGAGATTTTTGAAGGCACCTGGACTCAGCTAGTCCTTGGAGAGACCAGTGGCTTTGCTAGCTGCTTGTCACAGATGTAGCCTAGTTGGTCTGGATTATCTATCCTTAGATGCCAATGGCATCACTTGACACTAGGTAGGGTACTGTGGCTCTTGTGCCTGAGTGGACCCTGGGGCTGGGGAAACCACATTGAGAGGTCATCCGTGGAAGGGCATGTGTGGGTTCTTGGGGGATGTCAGCACTACAGATGCTGACTCAGCCCCGGTCCCTGGAGGTACTATACTTAATACTGTATCCAGAGCTTAGCAGAAACCTGTACCATGGACCCCATCAGCTGACCAGATTCTTGCTTAAAACAGAACTGGCCAAATTCAGTTCAGCACTCAACACCTGACGCAGACATGCCCCTGGTGGATGGGAAAGGCTCCCTGTCAGCCCAGCAGCATGGGGGCTCAGTGGGACTCGCAACAGTCCAGGAGAAACACTTGGGCACAAGTACTTCAGGGCTGAGCCCTTGCCACAAGGCTAGTTGCAGTGCTGGGTACAGCACCCCTAGTTACCACTCTGCACAGGTGTAGGGCTGCACGGGGGTGGCAGGGCTTGGGGAGAAGGGCTGCTCTGCTCTAGCTTCGAAAAGCCAAAGCTCCAAGTAGAATGGGAGAACCTGGGAGGTCTAGACAGCATGGTGTAAGCCCTGACTCCCTTTCCTGATACTTCAGTGTGATTACTTCTGGCCCTGCACAGGGCCCACTCTCCAGCTCCAGACCTGGATCTCTCCAGGCTGACAATGGTTGTGAGTGGGGTGGCAGTGAAGAGGGGCCTAGAGAGTAGCTACGAAGAAGAAGAGATGACAATAAAGGCCAAGAAAGGATGCCCAAAAGCTTGATTCAGGGTTCAAAGATGGTGGCCAGGCCACCCTCCTCATTGTCCAGCACCTCCGTCTCCAATACTGGCTTTGATTTTTTGAAAAGTGAGGGAAGATTCTTAATGTGAACTTCTTTTCGGAACTGCTCTCCCAAGGGTTTCTGTGGAAAACAAATGAGAAAGAACTAATGCTGGACCCTGAGTAGTGGGTTGTTTTGAAGATCATCTCACCATAATGGCCAATCACTACAGCTGGTCTCTGGCTTGCCTGAACCCATGGTCTGAGAAGACCACAAGGCGTCAGGAGCACAAAGGAAGGTGCATGACCTACCCCAATGCAACCAGCAATGAGGCGTTTGAATTGGTCCTTCCGGCGCTTATCAGCAGCTTTTTGCAGAGAGGGGTTCAAAAGCTTGCAGTCAAACTGGTCCAGAGAGTCTTTCTGTATTTCAGGGATCTGCTCCATAACAGCTCTTATCTCCAGGTACCTGGGACGCTGAGAAGTGAGGACAAACCCACTCAATGGGGTAGGTTTGGGCCTTGCCACTTTCCCCATTCTGTGCCACACCCACTCCTCAGGCAGCACCGGCAACTTGGCAGCTGCCTACATTCAGGATAAGGCCTTGCTGAGTGGGAGCAGCTGTGAGGGGTGAAGCCACGGCCGTCCTCCCCCACTCACCAGTGCCTCGTAGATCTGGAAAGCCAGGTGCACCAGGGAAGCCATGCAGCCGTCGTGCTGCCCATGCGTCTGCAAGCCCTTCAGCACACTGCTGAAAAGCCACGTCACAGCATCTGAGAGCAGCGTCCCTGACAACACCTGGGGAGACAGCTGTGCTCAGGGCCAAAGCAGGACTCTGAAGACCCCAGTACCCCAATTCTTCCAAATGATTCAGCCAATCCTTATGACCCAAACTTTCAAGAAGGGGCAAATAACCATACTTGTTTGAGGAGGGGCCAGCAGAGCTGTGTGGTCGTCCTCTGGCAGGACAAAGTATCCTTCCAGGCCAGGGAATTGAAGGCTGTAATTAACAGCGCCGTACAAACATCCTAACGGAAAAGGACGAAGGGTTACCATGGGAAAGTATGTCCAACTTTCTCTGACTATATTTTTAGGCATCAGGAGCTGCAGTTTCAATACTAGGTAAGCAGGAAAATGATGAAAGAAAGGTGATTTTATTTCCTTGCTATGAAATCAGGCAGTTAAAAGAAGAAAAAACCACCAATATAGAAAAGGAAGCCTATGTGTAGGAAGGAGACAAAGCTTGGACCTGGAAGAGACCAAATATGAGAAAGTGGCACCAGTGTGCCACTGAGTTTTTCTGAGAGCCTTTCCCCATATCAGCAGGGGAGACACCATGGCCTTGAGCTTTACCCACTGCTTTCTGGGGCTTTAGGAATCAGGAACTTAACTCATGCAGAGGATTGCCCCCAAAACTTTTCTGAAGGCATCGCAGGGTGAGAATAGTGGAAGCTGGCCCCATAGCTGGGAAAGGAGAAAAGCACCACCTGCGTCCTCCACCCACCTCATGCTTCATTAGGCATTTGCCCAGGTCTGTAAGCTCCGCCATGGCCGAGGGGGTTACCTCTGTGGCCATCATCTCTTCATCTGTAAGCAGAGAGCAGAACGTTAAACTCCATCCTCTTAGAACAGTGAAACACAACCTATCCTGAGAAGCCCACAGAGTAGAGTTGAGCGTGCTGGGCCGACTGCTGGGTGAGTACGGAAAGGGTGTGAAAGCCATTGCCATGGTAGATCTAGAGATGTATGTAGCTGTACATTTGGAAACAGTGGGAAATGAGTTTTTCTGGACAGTTACTTAAAAAGCTGCAAATAGGATCTTTCGTCGTCGAACAAATATTTGAGGACTCACTGTAGTGGACACTAATATAGTTATTGGGGTAGTTGACGTTCCAGTAAGGGAGACAAGTAATAAGTGAATACATAAGTAAATTGTAACATCATAAAAAAGTCATTAAACAACAATGAAAATGTAACATCAGGTATTGGTAAGTGCCCTGAAGAAAAATACCGCAGAAGAGAATGTAGAAGGGCTGGGTTTGCTAAGCTGTTCACTGAAGATCTATCAGAGGTGATACTTGGGCAGAGACCCAAATAAAGCAAGGGAACAGGCAATGCATGTGGCTGAGAAGAAAAATCATTCTAGACAAAACCACCAGTGCAAAGGCTCTGAGGTGGGAGTATAGTGAAGGAATAGAGCAAAAGGGCCAGCAGAGATGAAAGCTAGATGTACAAATTCCATCCATATCAGACTGCTAGGGAAACAGTTTCTATAGGAAGCAACCTAGCTACAGAAAGGACAATATTTCAGGTGCTAAGTAAGGGCAGACCTCCCAGAGTCACGCATTAGACTCACCATCTCCATCTGCAGGGGGAGCAGTATTATGATCAGCACCTTTCTTTGAAACACAGCACACGGCTAAAGCAAGAAAGCAGGGTTACTGGGTTTACTACCACCAGACAACAGCTGCCTCAGGCCAACAGATCCCAAACTGTCCCCGGGCAGGTAAGGAGGGAGGAAGGTGGGGTATTGTCCAGGAACATCAGCTTCACCAATAAAAATGGAGGCATTTGACCAGACTGTGTTTTGGTCCCTCCTCGAGTTCAATTAACTGGAGGGAAATTACAGAATTCTCTGAGGCTAAGTGGCCAGGAGAGGATATCTGATAAATCTTTGGTCTACTTTGCATCTCAAACAAATGAAATGACAAAAAAATAAAAGAGAAAATTAACCACCTTCATGTCCAAGAATTTTTTTTTACCTATTTTGACAAAACAAGGAAGTTATTCCTACCATTAATCCAAATTCCTTCTGCTATTTTAGACCATTTCCTTATATTTTAGCCTTAGTATGAACAAATGCAATTCAGTTTGCCATTTATAAAATGACCACAGGTTGATTTAAAGACCACCTAGTTTCTACCTGGTTAATTTTTTCTCATCTGTCAGTATTGCTGCAAACATGCCTTACTGGGGTTGGGTGGCTGACCAGTTCTTTCTCCAGAGAAATTCTTCTCTACGAGCCCTGGTTCCCACATGTCACTTACTGATTAGGTCCATGACTTCTCGGGTTAACATCCTCACCAGCTGTTCCTCTAGCATCTCTTGAGACTCTGGGTTTTCATCTGCAGTCTCATCTTCTCCACTGTAGAACACCAGGGGGCCAAGTTCCACCAGAGTGAAAAAGGGGAAGGACAAGGAAAGCAGGGACCCTAACCAGACCTCGTGTGCCCAGTTCCTTCTCCTGGCTTCCTTCTGGTGTACATTCCACGCAAATGTTGGAAACGGGCAGCAAGGATCCACTGAGGGACATTATAACTTGTGACAACCACCAGTTGGCCAAGGGCACTGAGTCAAAATCCTAAGTGGGTAAGATGTCTCAGCATTCTCCTAAGGTAGCTGAAGGCACCCCCTGTGAAGTCTGAGTCTGATCTGAGTCTGCCTAATGTTCATCGGAGGCTGAGAAGGACTACAACCTACCGCTGTCCTGGCCCTGGGACAGCAGAAACACCCGCCCTGCTCTCGACCTTCTCCCACCCCAAACGTGGCTCCAGCTCATCCACCAAGGAGAAGAGACGCTCCTTACCACAGCAGGCTCCTCTGGTTGATGACCTGCCATTTTTGGGAAAGCCTCTGGGGGAAACAAAAAGGAAGTAAGTGCTAACATTGGGGAGAAGGATGGAACAGATAATATCTACTTCATGACTGGAAGTAGCCAAGGATGACTGTGGGTATCAGTGACAGCCTTGGAAGGCCCACAAGGCTCAAAAACCAGGCAGTTTCTGTACCCTCCCTTTACCCATAACGACGACAGCAGATCAAACACTTATTTGCTTGGAAAGGGGGAACAACTTTAGAATTCCTGGGTTACTCTGGATACATCTGTTCTCCACCCAGCCCGTCACTCTGCTTAATTCCAGAGTCAGTGAAAGAGAAGCAGGGGAAGCCCCACTGCAGCAAAGGTGGGACGGTACACAGCCACCCTGGCAGGGCTGGGAAACAACACTTTCAGGAGCTCCTCACTGGCAAGACTCATGAAAGACCGGGCATGCTGAAAGTCCACTTCGTTACCTGTTCCTGACCAATCTCTTACCATGTGCAGGTAGGTGAAAAGAGGTCCGAGGATGGGAGACACAAGGGCTTCGTAGTGCTCTGGGGGACAGAAGAGTACCAGAGGCTTCACAAAGACCCATGCCACAGCAGGTTAAGAAACTTTAGCATGTGAGTGCACACACCCCTCTCATTCTAAAGCACCCCTTATCTGTCAGGCAACAGGTTCAGCCTTTGGACAGAGTCAACCCACAAAGGATTTGCAAGATGCCAAGAACATCCTGTGTTAATCTTCGAGTTCTTTTCTGAATATTCTAAGCTGTATGAATACTCATTCCCATTATATTTTTAGTTTCACTGTCCTTTCTACCAGGCTGCATGTTATGGGCAGTAGGTCATCTGAAAGTAGGGAGGAAAATAGAAAGGACACCCTTATAATTCAAGGAAGAAAGATATATTTTTTAAAAAGGATCCAAATGACAACGAAGTATGACAGTGTAATTTCAAGGGGGAAGCACCTGACAAAATATACAAGTGAGCTGAAATTGGGATGGTAAAGAGTTGCTCCTAAGAGCTTTCAAAGTCCCCTGAACTGCTGTCCTGTTTTTCCTGCTATTTACTTCAATCTTCTTGTTCTTTTAATGTGGTTATTATACACTTTAGATATATGATTCCATCTCTTCCATGCAGCTCATCTCTGCCTCCTCTGGTGCCTATGAACTGTATTCGATCTTCTGGGTTATCCAGGGACTTTTGAAAGGATATGAAGCATGGGTCTGAGTCGATAGTCAGGAATATTGTTCAAATTGACAAAGGCTGAGCTGAGAAGCTGGGTAGCCAGGTGCTCCACAGTGTAAAAGTCCTGCTGCATGGAAGGGCCTGCTTTCCCCAGGATATGGAAACTGTAAGGGAAATCACGGGCAATGACAAATCCAACATCTATTACTGCCAGCTCTGACTGCCCCAGGAAATCTCAGTGCCGTGGTGACACAGACACTTCTAGTCTACAATAAATTAGAGAAGCAATTGTATTTACTTCTTAAGAGAACTTTAGCTAATCAGTATACAAATATGTGGACTTAAATCTTTTATCAAAAGTGAAACACCCCTTCGCTTCCCACTCTTAGGGAAGCTTCTTGATAGCAGATTCAGCATTGTTTGAAGGTCAGTTGTTGGTATATTTTGGTACCCAACTTCAGCAGCCGCCTTTATTACTTGGTAAGTAACACAGAACTTACAATGGAGAATCTCGTTAGTTTGGCTGATCAGGCTCTGGGTTAGTGAGACCAGTGGCCTGGGTGTGGCAGTGCACAGGAAGGCCTCTTACGGCCCCACCTCACAACCAGGACCTGAAGACAAAATCCGGTCAGCCACTTCCCACTGTCCCATAAAAAAGTAGCTTTGATGGGTGAGGGGTATGGAAAAAATGCATCCCCACCACTATACCTTCTCCTTTGGTCTCATCATCTTATGCACCAGAACAGACAGGTAGAGCATAAAATATCGAGTCATGGATAGGACTGAGGCACAGATGACAATGATAAAAAAGCAAATATAAGAAAACTTCATTTTTATTTGGAACTAGAATTATTAGTTCCCTGTTACATTCTTGCCTCATCTTACCTACTATTTTTCTACACTGAAAGTCCAACCAATGGCCATTCCTACACAACACATGCCTAGGAAGAGAATATGCAGAGGCTGCATTGGCTCATTACCAGTTTTCATAGAGGGTGGAGAAGAAACGCTGCATTCTTTCCAGGACTGTTTTGTAAACAGGAGAGTCATTCAGTTCCAGGAGAGGCTGAGGTAATCCTATAGAGAAAGAAACGTCAGGTATGTGCTGCTCTGATTCTAAGAGTCTCAACTTACCAACACCCTACTGCAGGCAGATGTGGTTTGGGGGTGGGGTATGAGGAGTATTACAAATGCCAAGCAGCTGGCCAAGTCTTCCACGAGCTGGAGGTGCCAAGAGCTACACTGTCCTGGTAGGAAAAGGTAAAAGCGACTTAAGTACTCAGGACTTCAGACTAGACCTGGGTACTCCAACTTTTGCTTGGGTTTCCCCAGATGGGACTTGTACAAAAACACACAATGAGAACTCAAAATGATCTCTCCATAAAAAAGTGGGGCCTCCCTTTTCAAGTTGTATAACCTCTTTTTCAAGCAGTATTTTATGCAAAGCCCAAGATGTGTAACAAATCAAAATGAAACTCATTTATCTCAGTATAATAATTGCTTTAAAAGATCTATACTTTTAATCACAGATAATGTTATATTCCAAGTCTTTTTCATGGTTGGAAGCGGCCAGAAGGAACTGTTTGTCCATCCTAGTACGTTTTGGCTGGCTGTATATTTCTATAGCAGGAGTTCATAGTTTAATTTAAATAATTGAATGTGGGTTTGTGTGTGTGTGTGTGTGTATGAAGCAACAGCTACTTTTTATAGTGGCAAGACATTTTTTGGAAGTTTTATTTTTACTGGTTTCTGTAACATTGACCTTAAGTGTAGTCGCGCCAAAGGAAATGGTCCAGAACTATGTAGGCCAAGACAGACCTAAGCTCTGGAAAGGCAAACTACCACCCTTCCTTTCATCGACATGCTTACTGGGTTGCTTCACCACAGCCAGGCCCAGACAGAGGTTACGGGTGCGAACGAGGGATATGGTGGGAGGAGTGGTGAAGTTTCAGAGCCAGCATGAAGCGTCAGAGATGGGCACAGAGTTCAGACAAGTCTGGATGTCGCTAGCTCGAAGTTATAACTGTCACGGCCTTGCCCCTTTGTTCCAGCCACATGAGTCCTTCCTCTCTATGCCCTGGTCACACTGAGCTCTTTTCTGCATGCCTCAGCATCCGGTACCTGCCAAACCTGTTTGGCCAGAATGCTCAGCATCTCCTCTTGCCCCAAACCTGGTTAGCCCCTACTCATCCTCCAAGTCTCCACTGGGGGGACAGTCTTCTGACTCCCACCCAAGACACAGTCTAACAGTCAGTTTCATTCACAGAACATATCACAATTATGACTGCATGGTTATTTGCTAATGGGAAAAATGAGTTACAGCAACACTCTAATCCAGGAAACAGGGCTTAGAAAGTATTTATTTAAAACTGTTGATAAATATATATTACTGCTAAAAGCTATTTAAGCTTAATTGTTTTAATACATTTTTAGCCCCATACATAAAAGGCAGGAAATTATGCTAATATCCTTCAGGTCAAAAACACCAGGGTTTTTGTTAACCAGAGCCTAGAAGCTCTAACAAACAGCACTACCTGGAGGAGTTCATGTGGGATAAGGGTGGCAGTGGGGAGAAACTGTCTCTGGAGACCTTCTCTGTGTGCTACGATGATGAAGTGAATGCACTTGCTCCTAGAGAGGCCGTGGGAACTCCATACACGCATGTCTGAACGGACAGGTGGTCCAGGTAGTGCCAGGTGACAAAGAGGAGACACAAGGCACACTGAGGCTGCCTGAGGAGCCCATTAGAGGTAAGGTGAGCTTCAAGGGAAAAAAAAAGGCTAGATTTCTTACCTAAAATAGCAGATTTTTCCACTTCAAGCATATCCAGAGCCTTTGTGAAAGGCTCTACCATTTTGGCTAGCATTTCTGGTGCATATAAAGTATTGTGAGTTCTAAAAGAAAAAAAGGATGCTATGTGAACTTTTCCTAGTCTGTTGCAGAAGGCAAGAGTGGGTTTCACCTTGTAATTGTGATACTACACTTCCACATAGACAAATCTCCCTGTCAACACTGCTCCTGGCAGGGGGGGAAAAGGACGGTATAAACATTTAAATATTGCCCTAGAAAAGAGAACAGACTCAAAGCTATTAAGTATAGTTGTATAATATACCAACCTAAAGGCAATCAAGACGAGAACCAAATCCTAAAATAGCTGGACAATGTCACAGTCTGATGCTAGAAAGCAAAATTCTCTGAAACTTGAGACCATGCCTCGGCACACTATTTTCTGTTGCCAGCGACACAGGATGCAACGTCAGAGGCATTGTGGAGTCACAGGCAGGAACAGAGCGCAAGTGGTAATATGCTCCAATTTTTCAGATGTTCTGTCTCCATTCCAAGAACACAGACCCTATCTACGTTGCTCTGACAGTTGGTTCAGCCTACTGGAGGAACATCCACAATTCCCACATGTGCATCTGTTCCCCAGCAAAACGACTTACCTGAGCAGTTACGGGCTTTGTATGCCTGAGGAGGAACGACCGTGGTGGTGGACCTGACCTACCTGCCATCCACAGTAGTCCCTCTTGTCCACAACAACGTACACTGAACAATCTATAGCCAGATAACATCACTACCTATTTTTGTTTTAAAAGTTAATTATAAAACATCTCAAAATACAGAAAATTACAAATATAACAAATACCAGCAAGATTACATATTTAAGATGCACACTAATCAGATCTTTTTAGATCATGCTTTAAAGAAAGAAACAAAAAAAACCCTCAGCATTAATTTTGAAAACCTAACCATGTACACTTGTTAGCACACTCATTTAAACCATCTTTTAGAATGCCACTTAACTCCAGTTTATTTCCCCATCTCCCTAGTAAGAATTAATAAGATTGTTTCCACTCTCTTGCTTACACAAACAGCCCAGCAATGAGCTTTTATGCAGAGGTCTCCTTATGTACACATGTGAGTTTATGGTGGATATAAACACATTGAATCACTGGAAACTGGTCCTTTGCAACTCATGGTTACAAATGTTTTCCCGGTCAGTGGCCTGACTTGCTTACACTGACATCTGCAACTATACTTACAGGCTATACTTTTTCCTTTTTTTTTTTTTTTTTTTTTTTTTAAGAGAGAGAAGGAGGGGAAGGGAAAAAGGGAGGGAGAGAAACATCAATGTGTGGTTGCCCCTCACATGCCCCGAACTGGGGACCTGGCCTGCAACCAAGGAATGTGCCCTAACTGGGAATCAAACCGGCAACCCTTTGGTTTGCAGGCCTGTGCTCAATCCACTGAGCTGTACCAGCCAGGGCTTTTTTCCTTTTTTAATTGTGCTAAAATACATATCACACAAAATTTACTATTTTAAGTGTCCAGTTTAAATGGTATTAAATATCCAAACTGTTGTGCAATCATCACCATTACCCATCCCCATAATTATTTTCACCTTGTAAAACAAACTTTATCCATATTAAGCAAAAACTCCCCATTCTTCCTTCCCCAAGCCCCTGGCAGCCACCATTACGCTTTCTGTTTTTATGATTTAGACTATGCTAATTACCTCATATACGTGGAATCATACAGTATGCGAACAAAAATGGGGCTACCTGGCAAGCCTGACAAGATCAATAACTGAAAATAACCACACAGGATGTTTTCATCATATAAAGTTTCTGACTTGAACAGATGTTAACGGAAGTCACGTCTTAAAGCCTGTACGATAAAGTCATCTCTACCTTGAGCAAGTCCTGTCGGTTATTTTTACCCATAACATGCTTAAAGCGCCAAAATGATCTCGTCTCCAAAGACAAACAGCATGTTGGGGCAATCCCACCATTCTTCACTATGATCTTTTATCTGCACACCTCTGCAAACTATGTATGTTAAGTGTTGATTATCCTGCACCCACCAATCTGTAAGAATTATGTATCTCTCCACTTTATTTTGCATCTAATCCTAGAGATTTGCCTTGCTTTACTTTCTCCCTCCTTAATCTGCCACCGACAGACTTCATGTATCCTTCCCTATGTCTTTGGTTCTCATGTGCACAATGATCCGCAAAACTCCTACTCCTTGGAGTATTATGTCTCAATCCTTTGAGATTTTGCTTCCAGGACTGGCCCAAAAATCTTTGCTCAAATAAACTCTTCAAACCTTTCTTTCTTTTTTAAATTTAACTTTTATTATTTTTTTTTAGAGAGACAGGAAGGGAGGGAGAAAGAGAGGGAGAGAAACATCAATGTGTGATTGCCTTTCACGTGCCCCCTACTGGGGACCTGGCCTGCAACCCAAGCGTGTGCCCTGACTGGGAATTGAACCAGCGACCCTTTGGTTCACAGGCCAGCACTCAATCCACTGAGCCACACCAGCCAGGACTCTTTAAACCTTTCTTTAGGTCTGGAATTTCTTTTATTGAACAAGTATCTGTCTTTGTGTGATGGGCTTATTTCACTTAGCATAATGTCCTCAGGATTCGTCCACGTTGTAGCATATTGCAAAATATTCTTCCATTTAAAGGCTGAATAATATTCCATTAGTGTATATATACTGCATTTTGCTTATCCATTCATCCATCAATAAATACGACCCTTCCATGTTTTAGCTATGTAAATAATGCTGCTATGAACATAGATATGTGTACTTGTATATATAAATATATGTAGAGTGTATATATCTTTAATACTTCCTTTTTTTCAAAGAAAATACCAATGCCTTTAAAAAAAGATTTTATTTATTTTTTAGAGACATAGGAAGGGAGAAAGAGAGGGAGAAAAACATCCAATTGGGGACCTGGCTTGCAGCTCAGACATGTGCCCTGACTGGGAGTCAAACTTGTGAGCTTTTAGTTTGCAGCCCAGTGCTCAACCCACTGAGCCACACCAGGCAGGGCACTGACACCCTACTTTCAATTCTTTTGAATATACACCTAGAATTGGAATTGCTGAATAATATGGTAATTGTTTTTCATTTTCTGAGGAATCACCAAATACTTTAGGAACCACTTTCCACAGTGGCTGTACAATTGTACATTCCCACCGACAGTACACAAGTGTTCCACTTTTCCCCATCTTCCCCAGCACCTATTTTCTGATTTTTCTTAACAGTAGCAATTTTAATGGGTATGAAATGACAATCCATTGTAGTTTTAATTTGCATTTCCCTAATGATTGGTGATTTTAAGTATCTTTGCATTTGCTTATTGGCATTTCTGTTCAAGTCCTCTGTCCATTTTTAAATTGTTTTGTTGTTAGGTTGGAATACATAGAAAATATATTCTGAACATTAATCTCTTATCAGACATATGATTTGCAAAAATTTCTCCCATTCTGTGGGTTGCCTTTTTATTTTGTGGAATAAGGTCTTCTAATGCATAAAATTTAAAATGTTCTCATGAAATCCAATTTTTAAATATTTTTATGTTACCAGTACCTTTGGTGTCATAACCAAGATATTATAGCCAAATCCACTGTGAAGATTTTGTTCTATGATTTCTTCCAAGAGTTTCATTGTTTTAGGTCTTACATTAGGTCCCGATCCACTCTGAATTAATATTTGCATGTAGTGTTAGGTAAAGGCCCAAACTTCACTCATTTGCATGTGGACATCCAGTTTTCCCAGCATCATTTATTGAAAAGACTGTCCTTTCCACTATTGAATAGCTTTGACATTCTTGTCAAAAACCATTTGACCATATTCGTGAGGGTTTATTTTTGGGCTCTCTACTCTATTCCATTGGTCTGTATGTCTGTCTCTTTATGCCAATACCACACTGTTTTGATGATGGTAGCTTTGTAGTAGGTTTTGAAATCAGAAAGTGTGAGTCCTCCAGTTCTGTTTCTCAAGATTGTTTAGGGGGACTTCTGGTCAAGACGGAGGTGCAGGCAGACATGCTTTGCCTCCTCACACAAACATAGAAAGAATTACAACTAGATTTCAAAACAAATGACACCCAGAACTGTCAAAAAATCAAGCTGTATGGAAGTCCAACAACCAAGGATTTAAAGAAGACATATTCATTCAGAAGGGTAGGAGAGGTGGAGTAGCATGGAGAGGTGGCAGCAGCAATGGAATGAACCATTCCACATTCATGTATCATGGATAAAAATTGGGAGGGATACCTTGGGAACAAGTGATCCCAGCCCCAGGCCAGACCACACAGCCCAGGATTCCAGAACCAAGGAGATAAATCCCCATTATTTCTGGCTGTAAAAACCAGTGGGGGTTGGAGTGGCAGAATAAACTGCTGGATTTTCAGGAGACTCAGACCAAATGGCCCACACAGACTTAGAACGTACATAAACCCACCCACTCTGGGATTCACCATATCGACAATGGCTGGAAGGGTGCCAGTCAACGGCAATGTCCCTTCTCTGATCCCTTCCCCACACAGAGCCACAAAGTGGTGAAGCAGGTTGCCTCACCTTAGTGATTACACCTAAGGCTCCACCCCACACAATTTATTGGTGCCTTTTCTACAACAGGCCACAGTACTAACACAGGGAATCAAAGCAGCTCTACCTAACACACAGAATAAACATAGGGAGGCTGCCAAAATAAGGACACAAAGAAATATGGGCCAAATGAAAGAACAGAACAAAACGAAACGGAGATAACCATCCTATCAGATGCAGAGTTCAAAACACTGGTGATCAGGATGCTCAAAGGACTTACTGAGTATGGCAACGACATAAAGGAAGAAATGAAGGTTACGCTAAATGAAATAAATAAAAATCTACAGGGAACCATCAGTGGTGGGGAAGAAGTTGGGATTCCAATCAACGACTTGGAATGTAAAGAAGAAATAAGCATTCAACCAGAAGAGCCACAAGGAAAAAATTAAAAAAAACCCAAACAAACAAACAAACAAACAAACAAACAAAAAAACCCCGAATAGACTATATATAAAGACCATCTGGGACATCTCCAAAGGTACCAACATCCAAATCACAGGGATGCTAGAAGAACAGGAAGAGGAAGAAACTGAAAACTTATTTGAAAAAATAATGAAAGAAAACTTCCCTAATTTGGCAAAGGAAATAGACATACAAGTACAGGAAACACAGAGAATCCCAAACAAGTTGGACCCAAAAAGGACCACACCAAGATACATCAAAATTAAAATGTCTAAGGTTAAAGATAAAGAGAATTTTAAAAGCAATAAGAGAAAAGTACAGAGTTACCTACAAAGGAGTTCCCATAAAACTATCAGCCAATTTCACAAAAGAAACTGCAGGCAAGAAAGGACTGGAAAGAAGTATTCAAAGTAATGAAAAGCAATCTAGATTACTCTATCCAACAAAGCTATCATTTAGAATGGAAGGGCAGATAAAATGCTTCCCAGATGAGATAAAGCTAAAGGAATTCATCATCACCAACCTCTTATTACTTGAATGTTAAAGTACATTTACACAATGAAATTCTATGCAGCAGAGAGAAAGAAGGAGCTCCTACCCTTTCAACAGCATGGATGGAGCTGGAGAGCATTATGCTGAGTGAAATAAGCCAGGTGGTGAGGGACACATACCATACGATCTCACCTTTAACTGGAACATAATCAACAAAAGAAAAAAGCAAATAAAATATAACCAGAATCATTGAAATTAAGAACAATCTAACAACAGCCAGAGGGAAGGGGGGAGGGGACTGTGGGGAGAAGGGTTTTCAGGAACTACTATAAAGGACACGTGGACAAAACCAAGGGGGAGGGTGGAAGCAAGGGAGGGAGGTGGGTTTGGAGGGGACAGGGAGCTGGGGGAGAAAATATAGACAACTATAATTGAGCAACAATAAAATAATTTCAATTAAAAAAAAGAAAAAAAAAAAAAGAAGACCAAAACTATGAACATTAAAATGGCAACAAATTCACAACTATCAACAACTGAATCTAAAAAAAACAAACTAAGCAAACAACCAGAACAGGAACAGAATCATAGAGTGGGAAGAAAAAGGTACAGGGATTAACAAGCATAACTGTTTCTGGCTGGTGTGGCTCAGTGTATTGAGTGCCGGCCTGCAAACTGAAAGGTCACCCACCATTCATTTTCCAGTCAGGGCACATGCCTGGGTTGTAGGCCAGGCCCTCGGTAGGGGGCATACAAGAGGCAGCCAACTGATGTTTCTCTCCCTCTCTTTCTCTCTCCATTCCCCTCTCTCTAAAAATAAATATATAAAATCTAAAAAAAATACCCCAGGGAAGCATAATTGGTAGGTACAGGACAGACAGGGGGATGTTAAGAACAGTATAGGAGTCCTGGCTGGGGCAGCTCAATGGACTGAGTGCCAATCTGTGAACCAAAAGGTTGCTTGCTTGATTCCTAGTTGGGGCACACGCCTGGGTTGCGGGCCAGGTCCCTGGTTGGGGGTGTGCAACAGGCAACCAATTGATGTTTCTCTTCCTCTCTTTCTCCCTCCCTTCCCCTCTCTCTGAAAATGAATAAATAAAATCTTCAAGAACAAACAACCCCCCCCCCCCCCGCCGAAGAATAGTATAGGAAACGGAGAAGCTAAAGAACTTACATGCACAACCCATGGACATGAACTAAGGGAAGGAGGTGCAGGGCGGAAGACGGCAAAGGGGGGAAAATTTGGGACAACTGTAATAGCATAATCGATAAAATATATATATATGTATTTCACATTTTCTAATTTTTTAAATATATTTTATCGATTATGCTATTACAGTTGTCCCATTTCCCCCCCTCTATTCCCCTCCACCCTGCACACCCCTTCCCAACCACATTCCCTCTCTTTAGTTCATGTTCATGGGTCATACACACAAGTTCTTTGGCTTCTACATTTCCTATACTATTCTTACCCTCCCCCTGTCTATTTTCTGCCTACCATTTATGCTACTTATTCTCTGCACCCCCCCACTCCCCTGTTGACAACCCTCCACGTGATCTCCATTTCTGTGGTTCTGTTCCTGTTCTAGTTGTTTGCTTAGTTTCTTTTTGTTTTAGATATGGTTGTTAATAACTGTGAGTTTGTTATCATTTTACTGTTCATGTTTTTATCTTCTTTTTCTTAGATAAGTCCCTTTAACATTTCATATAATAAGGGCTTGGTGATGATGAACTCCTTGAACTTGACCTTATCTGGAAAGCACTTTATCTGCCCTTCCAGCCTAAATGAAAGCTTTACTGGATAGAGCAATCTTGGATGTAGGTCCTTGCCTTTCATGCCTTGGAATACTTCTTTCCAGCCCCTTCTTGCCTGCAAAGTTTCTTTTGAGAAATCAGCTGACAGTCTGATGGGAACTTTTTTGTAGGTAACTGTCTTTTCTCTTGTTGCTTTTAAGATTCTCCTTATCTTTCATCTTGGGTAATGTAATTATGATGTGCCTTGGTGTGTTCCTCCTTGGGTCCAACTTCTTTGGGACTCTCTGGGCTTCCTGGACTTACTGGAAGTCTATTTCCTTTGCCAGATTGGGAAAGTTCTCCTTTATTATTTGTTCAAATAACTTTTCCACTTGTTACTCTTCCTCTTCTCCTTCTGGTACCCCTGTAATTCGGTCGTTGGAGTGTTTCAAGATGTCCTGGAGGTTCCTAAGTCTCTCCTAATTTTTTTGAATTCTTATTTCTTCATTCTGTTCTGGTTGAATGTTTCTTTCTTCCTTCTCGTCCACACCGTTGAGTCCCGGTTTCCTTCCCATTACTGTTGGTTCCCTGTACATTTTCCTTTATTTCACTTCACGTAGCCTTCATTTTTTCATCTATTTTGCAACCATATTCAACCAATTCTGTGAGCATCCTGATTACCAGTGTTTTGAACTGTGCATCTCATAGGTTGGCTATCTCTTCATCACTTAGTTGTATTTTTTCTGATGCTATGATCTGTTCTTTCATTTGGGCTTTTTTTTTTTTTTTTTGGTCTCAGTGCTCCTGTTATATAATAAGGGGAGGAGCCTTAGGTGTTCACCAGGGTGAGGCAACCCATATTGCTGCATTATGGCGCTGTATGTGGGGGAGGGTCCAAGAGGGAACAGTGCCGCTTGCTCTGCTGTCTGCCGGATTTCAGTCACTTCCCTTGCTTCCCACAATCAAATTGGGCCCTTCTGGAGCTGATTCCCTGGGTGGGTTTGTGTACATTCTAGGACCCTGTGGGTCCCTCCCATGAACTCTCCTGAGGCTGGAGTTTCTCCTGGCCCCTCAACCCCCACAGGTGTTTTCAGTCAGAGGTTTGAGGCTTTATTTTCTCACCCTGGTGCCCTGGGTTGTGTGGTGTGTCTTGCTCCCCAGTTGTTCCTCCTAGTTTATCTGCATGTGAATGTGGGACCACCCAGTCCGCAATCTGCTGCCTCGCCGGGTCCTCCAGCCACTGCTTTCCCATGACCACTCTCTGCCCAGCTGCCCATCTCCACCCCTCCTACTGGTCTGGATGAATATGTCTACTTTAACTCCTTGGTTGCTGGACTTCCACACAGTTCAATTTTCTGTCAGTTCTGGTTGATTTTTGTTTTTAAATTTGATGTCCTTCTTTTGGTTGTGTGAGGAAGCACAGTGTGTCTACCTATGCTTCCATCTTGGCTGGAAGTTAAAAATATTTTTTAAAAAAGATTGTTTTGGGTATTTGTGGTCCCTTGAAATTCCACATAAGTTTCAGGATGAGCTTTTCTATTTCTGTGAGAAACCATTTTTGGGATTTTGATAAGGGACAATGAATATGTCCCTTATTGCTGGGTATTATCAACATTTTAATAGTATTGTCTTCTAATCCATGACCACGGGGTGTGTTTCCATTTTTATGTCTTCTGTAATTTCTTTCAGTAATATTTTGTAGTTTTCAATGTATGAGTTTTTCAACTTTCTTGGATGCTAATTCCTAAATATTTTATTCTCTTTGATGCTATTGTAAATGCAACTGTTTTTGCAATTTTCTTTTTTAGATTGTTAAAATATAGAAATGCAACAGATTTTTGTGTGTTGATTTTGTTTCCTGCTACTTTGTGAAATTCATGTACAGCTGACCCTTGAGCAACACACGGTTGAACTGTGCAGGTCTACTCATACAGATATTTTTCAGTTGGGGTTTTCTGTGTTATTTGTGAATAGAGACAGTCTTACTTCTTTTCTAGTTTGAATGTCTTTATTTCTTTTTCTGCCTAACTGCTCTGTGTAGGATTTCTGGTATACAGCGTTGCACAGCAGTAGTGAAAAGTGCTTGCTTGACTATTCCTTGCTTGTTCCTTGATGGGAAGGGGAGAGCTTTCCACCTTTCACCATGGAGTATCATATAAGCTGTGGATTTTTTATAAAAATCATTTTCCGTGTTGAGAAAGTTCCATTCTAGTCCATGTTAGCAGAGTGTTTTTTATCATGAGAAGATGTCAGATTTTGTCAAATGCTTTTTCTGTGTCAATTAAGATAATCACACATTTTTTCCCCTTTGTTCTATTAATATGGTATATTACATTTATTTATTTTTGTATGCTGAACCACTCTTACATCCCCAAGATAAATCCTACCTGGTCATGGTGTATAATCCTTTTAACACGCTGTTACTGTCAGTCTGCTTGTATTCTATGAGGCTGTCTAAAACTCTTCCTTATTAGCCTTTATCTCCTGCTGTGTAGAGCCCACGAATAGGTAACAGGTGCCATTTACTTTTAAAAACTGCAATGTGAGATCTTTTTAGTTTCTGAATTAAGGTTTTTTTGGAAGATGTCTGATACTATGAAATGATCTCTGATAAAATCAGTTTCCAGAAGAAACTGAGTCTGACAGAGAGCAGAGGAGCAGTTTCTAACTCTTCTATTAAGTGTGACTGTGACCTGAAGAGATCATTTATAAAGCAGAAGGGTTAATGCATCATATGTCAAATGTCCCTAGAGCTACAACAGAATCTTGTAGCCTTTATATTCTCCCCTCCTCCCCAAGCAGGTGGTACCACAGTGACTGCACCTCTACCTCACAGGCAGAGGAGGACTCAGTACATCCTGCTGATATCTCTGACTCCAGGTCAACTGTTCATAAGCAGGGTCCTACAACCCCTAGTTATATTCAGGCTCCTGAAATGTCACCTTTCCTGACACACTTGCAAGTTGGAGCTCTGTGCTTCCACATTAAGAGGGACTAGTTACTGCCTTGGAAAAGAAAAAGATAATTACTGTATTTTGCCATATATAATGTGCACCCGTGTTTTTGGTCCAAACTTTCAGAGGAAAAAATCTTTTGTTTTAATTTTTTAATTCAACTTACTTATTTATTTATATTTAGAAACAAAACCAATTATTGTATTCAAGGGTATTATTTTCCATAAGGATATCCTTATTGCTTTCTAGAGTTACACTAAAAAAAAAACAAAACAAAAAAACCCCACAAACCTATGCCTGGGCCCCACCTCTGGCCAATTACATTAAAATCTCTGAGGGTGGGGTGTAGGCATTAGTATATATTTTTAAGATTTTATTTATTTTTAGAGAGAGGGGAAGACAGAGGAGAAAGAGAGGGAGAGAGAAACATCAATGTGTGGTTGCCTCTTGTGTGCCCCCTACTGGAGACTTGGCCCACAACTCAGGCATGTGCCCTGACTGGGAATCAAACTGGTGACCTTTTGGTTTGCAGGCCTGCGCTCAATCCACTGAGCTACACCATCCAGGTCTAGAGTTACACTTTTAAAGCATAAATAAAAGAATTAAAAACATTTTTATAGATACAGAATTAGTACTACCCATGTATAATGTGCATCCTTATTTTTCCCTTAAAAATTGGGGCAAAAAGTATGCATTATACGTGGCAAAAAAATGGTAGGTAATAAAAGTTTTAAGTTTTAACTTTTGGACTATCAGTACCTATCTCAAATACAGGAGTTGGCAAAAATAGGTTAATAGTTGTGATACAAATGAATAATACAATGATTAATAAATAACAGTACGGGAATAAAGTCTGTTTCATGTAGTCAATATTGTAAACCTACTTTTGCTAACCCCTGTATTCTTAGTATCACCAGCCAAGAGTACAATCCCTATGCTAAATAAGATTTTACACACATAAAGATTTCAGCAGAACATATAGAAACAATGTAACAAACAAGTTAGTGGAAAAGCTGTTATTATAAACTGATGACAATGTACTTTTCAAGAACAGAGAATTCTGTTCCCCACATTTGTCCTCTATCCAACTGACTAGGAATAACACTATCCAACAGAAATACAATGTAAGTCACTAAAATTTTCTACCCAACCAAACTTAAAAAGTGAAAAGAAACAGGTTAATCATATTTTATTTAATCCAATGCATAAAAAAAAATCATTTCAACATGTTATGAACACTAAAAATTATTGAGATATTTCACTTTTTTTTGTAATAAGTTTTCAAAATCTGGTGTGTATTTTATATTTAAACTCAATTCAAACTAGCCACATTTCAAGTGCTCAGTAGCAACTACAACAGTGGCTACCATGCTGGATAGCATAGCTCTAACACCTTCTTTGCTTATCAGACTATTTGACAGGGAGTTAAAGCTCATAGCTCCAGTATACAAATGATGGAAATGTACACTGTAACTTAATTGGTTCTACTGATGAAAACTGAAAACATGCATACCTTATAAACCACGAATTCTACTCTTACCTGTAGGATTCTACCTCTACTCAACAGAAATGAAATATTAAATAAGTATTTGCATAGCCAAAAGACATTTACAAGAATGTTAGCAGCACTGTTTGTAGTAATAAAACACTAGAAACTACCCAAAGTCCATCAACACTAAATGAATAAATAATTTACAGTATATTCACACAACAGAATACCACTCAAGCAATGAGAATAACAAACCATGACTACGTGCAATAACATGGATGACTCTCACAAATATTGAGCAAGAAGCCTGACAGGAAGGAGTGCATGCTTCTGACGCCATTCACCAAAGGTGACACAACCAGGCAAAATGTTAGATATTAGAATAGTGGTTACCCTTAAGGGGCAGGTACTGATTTGAGAAGAGTTATTGGATGAGGTTGTTTCTTAATCTGGGTGCTGATTAATGGATACATAGGTTTGTCCATTTCATGAAAATCCATCTACACACAGTCTTAATTTGTATCCTTTAATTATATATGTTTGTGTCCTTATATTACAGTTCAAGATAAAATTTGCTACAAAACTCTAACTACTCAAGGAATCTAACTGCTCCATAACTACAGTCAACATTTTTCAAAATACCTTTTGTCTGACTTTGGGATTTCCCAAAAGCACTGAACTCTTAGGAAAACGTCCAGAGGACAGTCATGCTGTTCTTATGGCCTCCTTGCCCAACCAGGAATGAACCCCCTTTCCAGGTCTGGGTTCTCACCACAGGTACTCTGGCCGCAGCCCTAAAAAGGCTGGGTTGTTGAGTCTGCTGCCAACTGACTTAAACACATTCACATTTCTCTAAGCTAACGAAAACCTTTTGGTTTAAAAAACATAGATATGGAAACAAACCTTTCCCTGACTAAATACTTTACTGCCCTCTCAACATGCAGGACATACTTTACTGAAATCTCTCTCTTTGAAACCAGCACACAGAATACTGCCCAATTCCACACACATACGCAGTAACAACTCTTTCAGACACTCCGCTCTTAAACATTTGTCAACAAGCCCTTTAAACCTTTAATTCTTAAGTTTATGATGTAAGGTATCTGTTGCCAGCAGAGTGTCCCGGAGATAGGAGTAATTTGTTTTGCTTGGTTGAGACTCTGCTCTTACACCCTGCACAAGAGACCAAAAGCACTGTAAAACAGCTCTAACCTGTAACTCGGTAGTAATGAGATACAGAAAGCAATCAAATTTTGCTTCGGCCAGTAAAAACTGAATTCTGTCCAAAGTCTATCTTTCTCTGCAGAGAGCATCTCTGAATCATTGAACATACATCAAGTAACTAATAAGCACAGACTTGGCATATTTCAATTGAATACACTAGTTCATATGATTTATAACAGTGATTCTGAACCTTTAATGTGTAGAAGAACTACTTTGGGATCTTGTTCTAGTGAAGATTCTAACTTAGTATGTCAGGTGGGACCCCAATTCTGCATTTCAAACAAGCTGACACTGCTGGTCTGAGGACTCAGCTTTGAGAAGTAAACACCTAGGAAAGGGAGGTGGACCATGTATCAGGCCTTTCTCTGGCATGATCAGCCACTAGCTATTTGGTCCATATGATATCAAGAATAATTATGGGCACATTCAGATTAGGTCATCTGAATACCATCCAGGGAAGCATCACCACAGAAAGCAACTGTCTTTCCCAATGAACAATTCCTTTAGTGGCAACAATTTAGACTAAATAAAACTTAGCAAATAAAAAGTAAGAATAAGGTATAAAAAAGCAGGAGAAAAACACAGAGGAGATTCAAATTGAGACAAACCATTTTGTGCTTAGCACCCATGTGCTCACTTGAAATGCAAGATTTAATGCAAGCGAGAGCTAATGTTATTTTTAAAAAGAGGCCTTCCCCCCATGAAAGTAAACAACACCTAATGCCTCATTTACCACCACCATGATTTGAGGAAATATAAACAGATTTTCAACTTTTGACATTCTTAAGGTAAAAAGAAAGAAAAACCATTATTCTGACTCACCTTATAAGGGCAAGCAAATTGTCAAGAAGTTTCAGAATCTGCTCTGTACAGGGGTTACGGAAGATTGGATTTCCAGTGGGTGTATAACCCACCACAAACCCTCCAGCTTTGGCCTCTTCGAGGTCAGTGGGCCAGCAAGTTCGTTTCACAACACCCATAATGCTATACACACAAAAGCTCATCTACAGAAAAACAAAATGAAAGGTAAACATAAAAGGGGGAGAAAAGACAAAAGCGTTATTAGATATATGCAAGGTTATGGCAAAAGGGATACAAAGACCAGAGAGAAGGAAAAGGCTCCTGCCCCCAACCCTGTCCCTTCTGCTAAGGTCAAGTCCTTTCACTGCCATCTTCAAGTGCAGTGGTAGGCTCTAGAAACTTCTCTAGGATGTCCTTCCAGAGGCTACAGTGACCCTCTCACAGGACCCCAACTAGAAGGTGGCTTGGACATGCTTCAAAGCAAGGTATGTAGACAGACAGCACTTTATCTTGTTTTTGAGTTGACCCTGCATCCTCCAGCTTATTAAGCCTTGACAGCTTTTGCCCTAACCCCCACTCACAGTACTGTTAACCAACCTGTTTCTTGCCAGGTTAATTAATGTTGTTTTTGCCATAATGGAGACAAGAACAATGCTTATTCAAATAGCCAAAACTGAAAAGTCTCAGGTTTGCAAGTCAGGTCATCATTTAGGACTTTCCACGGCAGAGGGCAGCGGCAGGGAGGACTCACCCTGCCGACCAAGCCCTGACCTACTTCCTCATTACCCCTTCAGTCTTCAGAGCTATCTGGAGACCCTTAAAGCCAAAATAATGACTCCACAGAAAAGACCATCTGCTCTGCTGTGGGAACTCACTCAAGAATTCAAGACTGAAGAAGAAAAGAAAGGAGAAGCTTAGGAAAGTGAAGAGCCCAGATTTCTGACCCATATAGAAAAAAATGTAAATGACCACACCCCTACTCCTACCCGTGGCAAATTCCACTTCCCATTCCCAGAAAATGCTTACTCGTGCACGGTTTAAGCCACAGGAATCCTCCAGGGCAGGGTCACAGTTTTTCCGATCTGCACCCACATAGGCAAGAAATGCATCAACATCTGACAGCACTCTGCAGGTTAGGGGGAAAGACAAGCTATACTATGGTTTTAAGCAAGGACAGTTTCTTCCACAAAAGCTATGATTATTTGGCCCCAACGAACAGTTGTTATAGTGACAGCAGGTTAATTATATTGTCATCTTTCACTTGACAGTTTAAACTTCTCTTCTCACTTCTAAATGTTATTAGTGACACTTCTGTCCTGGCTGGTGTGGCTCAGTGGATTGAGTGCCAGCCTTCGAACCAAAGAGCCGCTGATTTGATCCCCAGTCAGGGCACATGCCTGGACTGCGGGCCAGGTCCCCAGTAGGGGGTGTGTGAGAGGCAACCACACACTGATGTTTCTCTCCCTCTCTTTCTCCTTCCCTTCCCCTCTGTCTCAAAATTTAAAAAAAAAGAAAAAAAGAAGAAGCAGTTACTAGTGACACTCTTAAGAATATAAGCTTGGATCCTGGCTGGTGTGGCTCAATGGACTAAGTGCTGGCCTGTGAACCAAAAGGTCGCTTTTTCAATTCCCAGTCAGGGCACATTCCCAAGCTGTAGGCCAGGTCCCCATTCGGGGGCATGTGAGAGGCAACTGATCATGTATCTATCTCCTGCACAATAATGTTTCTCTCCTTTTCTTTTTCCCTCCCTTACCCTCTCTCTAAAAATAAACAAATAGAATCTTAAAAAAAAAAAAAGAAAAGAAAAAGAATACAAGCTTGGCTCGGTTGGTTAGAGTGTTATCCTATAGGGGTTTAATCCCTAGTCGGGGCACATATGAGAACCAACCAATAAATGCATAAATAAGTGGAACAAAAAACCCTGTTTCTTCTTCTCTCCCTCTCTCCTTCTCTCTCTCCCTTCCTCCCTCCCTACTTCCTTTACTCTGTCTAAAATCAGTTAGAAAACAAAATACAAGCTTTGGTGGCACTTCCCCTTTTGAGAGCATGCCACGCCTTCCCCTCCTCTTTCCCCAGTGGGGTGTGCTTTCTCAGGAGCATGCCCGAGCCTTTCCCTTCCCTCCGTTCTTCCCACCAGGTATATTACCTTTGTCTTTCTCTCTCCTAAGTGCCAAGGGCCTGTCTTTTGTCTCTGTAACTTGTTTCCTGGGCCTAAGCAGCCCAGTTGACTCACTTCTACTACCTCTGTAACTTTCTAAATAACCTTTCTCTTATTAAAAAAAAAAAAAAAAAAAAGAATACAAGCATGAGAATGCTATGTGAGCACAGATGAGTGTCTGTGTGACTCCTAATCGGATGGTCCCTCACTGGCTGTTCTTATTTCTCTGCATGTACTGGTGCTACAACACAGACAGCAGATTTCACTGTGGCCTCCCAAACCATACAATCTATTTTTTTATTCTCCCTCCCTATACCTCTGTTCAGCAAGAGAATATTTTCAGCAATTAGAATAGAGGCTGCTTTCATACATCATTGACTGTGCCATATCTCAATATCCTTACACTCCCCTTCTGGGCATTGCATACTTTTTTTTTTTTTTTTTTGGTTAATTATAGTTGACTTTCAATATTATTTTATATTAGTTTCAGGTGTACAGCATGGTGGTTAGACATTTATATAAATTATGAAGTGACCCCCCTGATAAGTCTAGTACCTGCCTGGCACAATACTACTGACTATAAATTTCCTATGTTGCACTTCATGTTCCCATGGCCAGCACAGCTCTTGAAACAGAATGGGTGCTTCAGTGCAGTGCCAGTAACAGCAAAGGATCTCCCCTACCTGTGCATGTCTTCAGAAAGCCAGATGCTGGCCACCGGTGCCATCAGCTCCTCTAGGAACATCTTCTGACGCTCATAGTTCTTGAATTGGTTGCTAATGAGAACCAGGGCTTCCATGAGGGTACACTTCTCCATTTGTGTCAGGAGTAGCTCATTGGAGAGGAGTTGTTTCACATGGTTGTAAAGCATGTCAAAATTGGGCTGCAGATCACAAAGAAAAAAAAAAATACTAGAGATGGTAAAGATCTAATTTTCAGGGAGAGATGAGTCACTCAAGGAAGGTGGGAGGAAAACCAAGGCATTCATTCCCAAGAAGGTCAGGTCTGTAAGACTGTCCTTAGTGATTTAGCTTCGGGGTTCTTTTGTTTGGGCAAACAAGGCAATTTAGGCAGAAGGTGGCTGTCTTGAGTATTTGGGTAACTGCAATTTCCCATACAACTGGGAAAACAATTTATTTTTTTTCTACATCAACTTTTACAGTATGCTCACAAACGTCTGTTTGTTTTATACACACATACACACACACACTCTCACACAAGACTGTTATGTGTTCAGGAGAGAAATTTATGGTTAATTTGTAATTTGGAATAGTGTTAAATTTCTTCTAAAAACCATCCAAAAAATATTGGGGCTCACATCTGGCTTCTCACAAGATTAGGCACATCATTTGCCAACAGTAGTTAAGAATATTACACAGTACAGTAAAGAGGTGTACACCGATGGGACAAATTTGGTTGCAACCACATGGAAGAGAACTATTTATTTTGAGGAAATATTTTGCATTTTTAACTCCTCTACTAAGTAGAAGACACCAATTCAAGAATGCTTATCTTAAGCCACGACATAGTTCCCACTTTTCCATTTATGTGAGGTAAAAATAAAAATGAATTTACAAAAAAATAAAATAAAATAAATAACCAAACTTGACAGGTCTCAGTGACTACTTGGCCGAATCCAGTGGCTCACCAGTGCAAGATGGGGGTAGTCTCGACATATCTTGATGATGGAGGAACAAGCGTGTCTTCTCACGTTCCTCACTGCCCGGGTTCTGGGGGCCTAGGAAGAAATATTCAACAAATGTGGAGCCATTTTTAATACAATTTACGGGTGTTGCATATTACTATGTAAATACCTCCTCCAGAGCAAATTCACAGTCACATGTTACAACTGTGTAAAATATGGGTATAAAGAGGTAACATTTATAGTCACCATGAATCCGTATTTACTGTTTACCCTAGGGTACCTCTAGTACAAAATACTTTATCATAGGACCATCTCCTGCCTTTACTTACCCTTTCTATAAAAAAAAATCTAAACTAAGTGTTAGGTATTCATACTTTTGCTCTCAAGAATTGGTTGGTTGAATTAATGGTCTTACCTTACTTTCTTCGACAGTTTCAAAAGTGACAGATGAAAATAGCTAAGGGGAAGGAGAAAAAGGCCACTCATCAGTAACAATTCCATAAAGTTTTTTTAAACAGTAGTTATAAAGTTTCCAACTAAAAATCCCCAAAGTATGACAATATGGCTACAAAAGGGCTTTCACAATTGGTATTACAAAGTTTTGGGTGTTTGTTTTCTCAGTTAGGCAGGGGGGCTTGAGATTTACAATTTTACCATCAAACATTTTACAAAGATAAAGGCCACAGAATCCCAGAACAACCCTTGCCATCATGCAAACACTCAGCTGTAGTGGTGCCTCTTCCTTCTCTACTTTTTACTAAAAGTTAAGTGATTTGCCTTCCCCAACTCCACTGCGCAACTTCCCACTCACTCTTCAACCCGGCGCAGTGTGACTGCTGCCCTGGGCACTCTAATGGACTAACACTCTAGAAAGGGTCCAACAGAGAAACCTAACGGGCATTCTCCAGTTAAGAAAATTTCAGTTGCAACAAGAGTCCACGTTTTTGAAGTTGTACTGGTCCTTGTCATACATTTTCTCTACTTCTCTGGCTTTTTTTCTGCTTTGGAGCTTCTTTTTAAGATTTTATTTACTTTTTTTTAGAGAGAGGGAAGGGAAGGAGAAAGAGAGGGAGAACATCAATGTGTGAGAGAGACATCCATCAGTTGCCTCTCACACGCCCCCCGCTGGGGACCTGGCCCACAATCCAGGCATGTGCCCTGACTGGGAATTGAACTGGCGACCTTTTGGTTTCCAGGCCAGTGCTCAATCGAATGAATCACACCAGCCAGGGTTGCTTTGGGGTTTCTTATTCTTTGCTCCCTTCCCCTCAATGATAGTGATCTCCAGGGTTCCCTGCCTGAGCCGCCTAACTCTACTGATCCTCTTCCCTAGGGCTTCACCTCTATTCTTGACACTTGCATGATGACGCTGCCTTAAGTTTATGTTATAATTTTCTAAAGTCTAGACCTTCGACCTCAAATAGCCAATTTATTGTGAGGTATCTCCGCAACTATTGTATATATACTTCAAACACAGTATTCCAAAACAAAACTCACCCCCCTTTCTTCCATACTCCTATACTGCCTAATGATCCGCTATTTGCCCTCAGGTGGCACTCTACTACTCACCTAGTCACCTACACTGGAAACTTCTAATCCCTCTCACAATCCCCTCTTAGACTGACAGCATGCTCTGATGCCCTCTCAGGGTGTCCAACCTTTTGGCATGTCTGGGCCACAATGGAAGAAGGATTGTCTTGGGTCACACATTAAATACACAAACACTAATGAAAACTGATGAGCAAAAAAAGGTTTTAAGTAAGTTTACGATTTTGTATTGGGCCACATGCAGCCCATGAATTGTGGGTTGGACACCCCTGCTTCTTTTCTGTTGCTCAGTGTACATGTCTATTAATTGCAAAACCACACTGGTATACCTGGTTACATGACTTTCTTCCAGAGTGCTCCTAAAGGATAATGCTTTTTTTTTTTTTTTAAATATTGTGGTGCCCGATCCACAATAAGTACAGAGTAAATATCTGATAAATGAATAAATAACTATTTATCAGCTTGTCTCACACTTTCAAAAGCAATTACATGTATTAGTTTAGAAATGCCAAATTGTTTACAAAGCAGTTGAAATTTACCTTAGAGAAGACCTGGGGCAGGAACTCTGGTCTGTAGGTGACAAACGGAAAGAGTGCTGAGACATCAGTGAGGACACAAGACAGAATGAGAGGGTCCTTAGTGTCAAAGTTCAGGACCATCTGCAATAGCTCTAATCCATCACTAACAGGGATTTCCTGTAATATAGACAAAAAAAGGCAGTTGACATGGTTGATAATTTTTCCTTTGGACTATAGTTTGCAAATGCATAACAGAGTTGCCACATATGGTCTTATGTAGTGCTTTTTAACTCTTAAAATTCGAAGCATTACACCCCATGTTATGAAAATTTTTCATATATGCTATCTTAAAGATACAGTATCTTCCACTACCAGAAATTGAAACTATTTTTAGTTCTTTATCATTAGTATATAATGCTAATACACATCTTTGAAAAAATAAATTTGGCTACATTTTCAGTTATTTCATTCGAATAAGAGATTTTCGGGAATGGTTGGAATCACTGGGTCAAAAGGTATACATATATTTAAGTCAAGCTGCTTTTCTTCTGTATAGGTTTTATCAATTGACTCTCTTTAAAAAAATTTATTGATTGATTTTACAGAGACGGGTAGAGATACGGAAATAGAGATAGACAGATAGATAGATAGAAATATCGATTTGCTGTTCCACTTATTTATGCATTCATTGGTTGATTTTTTATGTGCCCTGACTGGGGACGGAACCCACACCCTAGACATATCGGGACGACACTCTAACCGACTGAACTACCCGGCCAGGGCATCAGTTGATTCTTGATCCATTGATGTGCCCTTCTTAACATGTTCTCAAGTCCCCTAAAACTTGTACTTATTTAACAGTTTAAAAAAAAAAAAGCTTACTTAAATTTGCATTTCGTCCATTACTAATGGGTTTTTTTTCATATTTATCAACTATTTTAGTTTCTACTCTATATATTATCTGATCACATCCTTTCTCTATTTCTCCACTGGATTCTAATGTTTTTATCAATTTATATAAGCCTCTTACTGTGAAATATTCCAGGCTTTTAAAATGGTACAAATAACACTTTAACGGCCCCCCATACAACTTCAAGAAGCACGATGCCACTGACAGTGGTTGTTGTGTGCACATAATCTCCTTCTCAGCCACCACCCTGAATCTGGTTGTTCGTAATTTCAGACCCCTTCTGTTCAGATTTCTGTAGACTTTTACCCCAAAGGTACACAGCCCTAATTACACAGTATTGTAATTCACTTTCGTAGCTTGCTGTTTGGGGCCAACATATGTTTATCAGAGTTATCCCCATTCACTGTGTAACTCTAGTTCATTTTCACTGGTCTATGATAAATATATCACAATCTATTCTGTATAATATATTGGTGGATATTAAGTATTTTTCTTGGCTTAACACACAAGGCCTCTGTATCAGTCATTCAGTACACACGTGGGGTTTCTCCTGAGTCCAGACTCAGGAGCGGAGTTGTTAGGCTGTAGAGTTATGTGTCTTCAACTAGAAATTGCCAAATTATCCTCCAACATTATTCTCCAAAGTTGTGATATCAATTGTACTCTGTAAGTGATGATTAGAGGTAGGCTATTTTTTAAAAATTCTTACTTGAGGACAACTTTTTCACTGCTTTTTAGAGAGGGCGGAAGGGAGAGAGGTAGAGAGAGACATGACTGATTGCCTTCTCATATGTGCCCCAGCTGGGGACCAAACCTGCAACCTGGGCATGTGCCCTGACCAGCAATCAAACGTACATTTTCGTCCACAGGATGACAATCCAACCAACTGAGCCATACTGGCTAGGGTGAGACAGAAGCCTTTTAGAGTAAGAATATCAACCCCACCCATATTTATTGCAAATACTGTTTTAGGTTTGCCTTGTAAAAGCTTATTTTATAAGTTAAACACATGCAATTAAGGCCATGAATTTTTTTGTGGTTACTTACATTGTCTTTCAACTTTTAGGAAACCTTCCCTAAACAGTTAATTTTCTCTAATGCTATTTATTAAATGATCCAATCCTTCTCATTCCTTGTATATGCTCTGGGTTGTTTCTGGGCTACTTTACTCCACTGAACCGTCTAATGCCAGTCCCACACTTCATTAAAATACTGTAGCTTGACATTTTACTATCTAAGGCAAATCAATCTTCATCTTCTTCAAAATGAGATTTTTTTTTCCTCCAAAGCTCTTCCCTACACTAATTCACTGCTAAAGCTACTCAAGTAGGGTTTTACCCAATGTTCTTGGATCCGTTCTACAGGAAATATAAGCTCAGCTAATGCTACTATGGGCAAGATGAGTTTTCAACCTTTTTAGCCAAAGAAGCTCACATAATAAAAGCTGATCTGCTTTGACTGACCCAGGGTGAGAGTGGGGATTGAAGGCAGAAGCTAGGCAGTCTGTAAAACCACTAGACGTAGGTACTACTCTGCCAAGTTGGAAATTGATGGCAACAAGTGGGAGTCCACCAAGCTGAGATCTGTTACTTGCACACTCTTGAGACACACAATTATTACAGCTTCATTAAACAAGCAGGTGAATAATTTAATAGTATTTTCAAACATTCATCTCTCTTGATTAGGAACGCTTATACTGACCCATTTGCTTTTCATGGGGGGAAAAAGATCTTTGAGTCAGGTTTACTTTAAGTCATTGACATGCCTAAATACTACCATCTAGGAATCTCCTGAAGAAAAAAGAATTTATTGCTATTTGTTTTTGTCCCTACCAGTGGTTATGAATCTTACCAAATTTCTAATTGATACGTAGCCCAATCTTTCTGATATATACATTCCAAACTTTGTTTTTGTATTTTTTAACCAACTGGTATTTAGTATTTGACCAAATACCATCATATTCAAGGACATACTGTAAAATCCAACATACAACCAACCAGGCACTCCCCTCTCCCCTGCCCCGGGACTACCAGTCCTTTCATCAACTTAAAAACAAGTGCTTGACAAACCATGACCATTTCTTTCTCCTGCTTCAAGCAGGATTATACCCACATATCTGGACCAACTTCAAGATGTCTAACTTAAAATGCCAGGCAAGGAAACAGCAGGACCATTACCACCGACTTAATAAAGGGCTTTCTTCATCTGCCATACTTAGTAATATAAGTCCCATCTAAACTTAAAAAATGACTAACATAGTAAAAATACAGGATCCAAGTAGGATTTCCCACCTACATTTTGGAATAAACTCAGAATGCCATCATTTCAAACTGAAATGAATATAAAAACAGATGAAGTTAATAACCTTAAAATTTAATTTGTTAGTACGCACTTGTAAGAAAAAAAGATATCCTCCTCTTTTTTCAAGAGACTTAGTTTCTTTCTACAACTAACCCAGAATACATTAAAATGTAATTGACGCCAAGTGAGTGACCCAGTCATTTTAATTTAATTAACATAATTAATATATACAGTAAGTGCTATTATCCAATTCATTATAGCTTCACCTAAGGTAATGTTATAACAGGGTGATAGGTGACATGAAGTATAGCAAAACCAGAACTATTTATTTAGTTATTCAGAGAAGAAAGCCACTGATTATCCAAAATGAATATTCTGGTCTATCTGCCTTAAACTGAAAAAGAGGCTTAATGGCAAGTACCTCAAGATTCTCCAATTCAAGGTTTGGAACAGTTATTCTACCTGTGGTTCAGTATACTATCAGGCTCATATCATCCCCTTAAAATGAATACTAAACACTGTAGGGCTGAGGAGTCAGACAGGCCTGAGTTAGCTCTGTTACTTACTAGCCATGGAATCTGAATATGCTATTTAACCTTTCTGAATCCCATTTTCCTCTTCTGTAAGATGCGCATCCACAGACTTCCTATCTCTCTGTTAGTTTTCAAAAGATCAAAATCATTACACAATCAGCACTGCAAAGAGTTACTTACTTCTTTATCTAGTGTTCGAAACATCTGGTTGATTACACTTTCCAAAAAAAACGTCATGGCTTCCCACTGCACAAATGAAGGTGAGAAGATGGAGCAGAGGCCGCCTTCCCCAGTTCCGGCTGTAAGAAAAGAGGGTTTTAAAACACACTCACGCACATAGGATCAAAAAGACACAGAAAGACAATGGGGCCTTAGAGACTACTTGGTAATTTCACAGTTAAAGGTACAAAATAATCTAACCCCTCGGTTTCAGAAAAAAAACAAAAAGGAAAAGGAGTCTCTATTTTGCTTCCACCTCTTACAACGAGCTTTCTGAATTCAGCTCTGTAAGCCTTGTCTATAAAACCATTTTGAGTACTGAGTAAGAATATACATGTGAGCATTAAAAACAGTGCTTGGCCAATTAGAGGCAATTGATAAATATTAAGTTCTCCTTTCCTCCTTTATAATCTGTCGATGAGAATCTGAATAATTAAGATATCTGAGTGTCTTTGGGACTTCTGGCCAAGATGGAGGCATAGGTAGACACACTGTGCCTCCTCCCACAACCAAAATAAGGCCCACAAAAATTTAGAAGCAAACAAACAAACCCCCCCAAAATAAACAAACAAACAAAAACCCAGTAATGACAGAAAATTGAACTGTACGGAAGTTCGCCAACCAAGGAGTTAAAGGCCCCAGCATGGAGAAATAAAGTCTCAAAACACCAACTGAAAACACCTGTGGAGGTTGAGGGGCCGGGAAAAACTCCCAGCCTCACAGGAGAGTTCATGGGAGAGACCCACAGGGTCCGAGAATGTGCACAAGCCCACCCACACAGGAATTACCACGAGAAGGGCCCAGTTTGCTTGTGGGAAGCGGGCGAAGTGACTGGAATCCAGCAGAGAGCAGAGCAAGAGCCATTGTTCCCTCTTGGACCTGTGTCCCATATATAGCGTCACTACACAGCAACTGAGTTGTCCTGCTCTAGTGAACACCTAAGGCTCCGCCCTTCACTACATAACAGATGCATCAAGACAAAAAAATTACCCAAACAAAAGAACAGATCAAAGCATAAGAAAAAATACAACTAAGTGACGAAGAGATAGTCAACCTATCAGACGCACAGTTCAAAACACTGGTATTCAGGATACTCACAGAATTGGTTGAATTTGGTCGCAAAACAAATTAGATGAAAAACAAAAACAAACAAAAAAAACCCCCCCAAAGACTACATGAAGTGAAATAATGGAAAATGTACAGGGAACCAACAGTGATGGGAAGGAAACTGGGACTCAAATCAATGGAGTGGGCTAGAAGAAAGAAAGAAAGAACCAAACAGAAAAGAATGAAGAAACAAGAATTCAAAAAAACGAGGAGAGACTTAGGAACCTCCAGGACATCTTTAAATGTTCCAACATCCGAATCATAGGGGTACCAGCAGGGGAAGAGGAAGAGCAAGAAATTGAAAACTTATTCGAACAAATAATGAAGGAGAACTTCCCCAATCTGGTAAAGGAAACAGACTTCCAGAAGTCCAGGAAGCTCAGAGTCCCAAAGAAGTTGGACCCAAGGAGGAACACACCAAGGCACATCATAATTACATTAGCCAAGATAAAAATGAAGGAGAGAATCCTAGAAGCAGCAAGAGATAAGGAGACAGTTACCTACAAAGGAGTTCCCATCAGACTGATTTCTCAAAAGAGACCTTGCAGGCAAGAAGGGGCTGGAAAGAAGTATTCCAAGTCATGAAAGGCAAGGACCTACATCCAAGATTGCTCTATCCAGCAAAGCTTTCATTTAGAATGGAAGGGCAGATAAAGTGTTTTCCAGATAAGGTCAAGTTCAAGGAGTTCATCATCACCAAGCCCTTATTATATGAAATGTTAAAAGGACTTATCTAAGAAAAAGAAGATAAAAAATATGTACAGTAAAATGACAGCACATTCACAATTATGAAGAACCACACCTAAAACAAAAACAAAAACAAAAACAAACTAAGCAAACAACTAGAACAGGAACAGAACCACAGAAATGGAGATCACATGGAGGGTTAGCAACAGGGGAGTGGGAGGAGGAGAGAGGGGGAAAAGGTACAGAGAATAAGTAGCATAGATGGTAGGTAGAAAATAGATGGGAAGGCTAAGAATAGTATGGGAAATGTAGAAGCTAAAGAACTTTTAAGTAATGACACATGGACATGAACTAAAGGGGGGGAACATGGGTGGGAGACGGTGTGCAGGGTGGAGGGGAGTGATGGGGGAAATGGGACAACTGTAATAGCATAATCAGTAAAATATATTTTAAAAAAAGATATTTGAGACCATAAATAATTCTTCCAACAAATAACTGACATAAAATACAAAATGCTGCCTCAAATCCAGTAGCTTCACATCCTCAGGACAATTGCAAAGGCTATGTCTAGAGAACTGTGACAACCTCCAAGATCACAAGTATCATCAAGCCACATCACTCAAACAGCAAGGCACAGGCAAAAAGAATTCCAAATTACTTTTCTTGCTTCCATTAGCGTTTCCATTTACTAGCTTCATCTAGATGCAACATATGGAGCCTCTGCAAACATTTGCATTACTAGACACCAAGGATCTTCAGAGTCCATGGTGAATATGTAAAACTGAATGCAAAATCTCTTGATGGTCAAGTGACTAATGTACTCAGTAACTGACCATTACTATGGGCCTTTTTTAAAGCAGTGATTCACAACTCTCTCCAGCTGTGTAAATGGCTGTCACTCACAGCATGCATTAGGGACAGACAGAAGATATGGAGAACAGAGAATTTACTTTGCTTATGCATTTGGGTAGAGGAGGCTAATTTTGATTTTACATAAAGTGGCATTTTTCCAAAGGCTTTAAGGTGGCTGAGTGGGAAGCCCTTGTTCTGCTCCTGTTATGCCTAACAAGACGTTCCTTCTGAGTTTAGGAATGGTGCTACGCAAAGCTTGGTCGAAAAGCTTTAAAAAGTTAAGTACAGATATGCAATCTAAGATAGTACCTGAAGTGGAATAAAATTAACAATAAACAATTAGTTGATTATGTGAAAAAGGAAAAATGAAAGCAAAACTGAACACAGATTTACTCTAATTTAAACAGATAAAAAATTTGGTGTTACTTGCTTTCTCTGTGTGCAAATGAAAACACTGGAACTGGGCAGTGAGCAAAGCTATTTTTGAATACTATTAGCATACTGTTCTAAAGTATGATTTAGGAGGTTTACTTTCTATGTACAGTTTTGATACAATATTTCACTAATGTTCAGACATTAAGAAAAACAACTTACGGTTTACTGATCCAGTATCAACAGAAGTTGATAGCTGATATTTTAGCCACTCCCCAGCCATCTGGAAGCTAGTCTTGGGATCCAAACGACACGCTAACCTCATTACCTCTCCCTGTTGGGCCCGGGAAGCTGCCAAGAGAAAGACAACTCTGGTAACTGGTATATAATAGGTACTTAGTTAATGTTTATTCATTTATCTATCCGGGGGGGGGGGGGGAATGTTCAAAGAAACTGTTTTGAATGTAACAGACTCATGCTTACAATGTAACAATATTTAGTAAAGCTTTGTTAACAAATCCAGACATTTAAAAAAATCATCTCTGGAAACTGCCCTATAAACTAGATCCTGTAAGTGGCAAACTAAAAGTGGTTTCCCATTTCCATTGGAATTAAAAGTACAGGTTGGTACAGATGTAAAAATGGTATGACTGCTGTGGAAAACAGTCTGGCAGTTCCTGAAATCATTAAACTTGAAATTATCATATGATCCAGTAATTCCCTTCCTAGGTATACACCCAAGAAAAATAAAAACACATGTATACTAAAAAATTTGTATTCCAGTGGTATAGCAGCATTATTCTATATAGCTAAAAAGTAGAAACAACTCAAATATGCATCAATTTATGAATGGATGAATAAAATGTATATATCCATACAATGAAACATTGGTAATAAAAAGAAATGAAGTATTGATCCATGCTTCATTATAGATGAGTATTAAAAACACTATGCTAAGTAAAATAAAGCAGTTACAAAATAACACATTGTATAATTTCATTTATATGAAATGTTCAGAGTATGGAAATAGAAAGTGAATTAGTGATTGCCCAAGGCTGGGAAGGAAGAGGGGACTGGGACCTGATTGCTAAAGGGTGCAGCGTTTCTCGGGGTCATGAAAATGTCCTAAAATTGTGGTGATGGTTGTACAACTCTGAAAATACTGAAAAACACTGAATTGTATACTACAAATGGATAAACTGTATGGTAAATGAATTGCATCTTAATAAAGCTGGCATAAAAAAAAAGAGAGAGAGAAACCAGCCTACAGAAACCCAGAACATAATTAGAATATGAGGTTATAGTTTTTCTTTTCTTTCTTAGAACACCCACACGATAAGACGGTATTTAATCCTGAGTATTAAAAAATATTCAAGACTAGCCCTGGCTGGCGTAGCTCAGTGGATTGAGCTTGGGTTGTGAACCAAAGCCTTGCAGGTTCGATTCCCAATCAGGGCACATGCCTGAGTTGCAGGCCACGGCCCCCAGCAACCACACATTGATGTTTCTCTCTCTTTCTCTCCCTCTCTCCCTTCCCTCTCTAAAAATAAATAAATAAAATCTTAAAAAAATATTTAAGACTTACATACAATTACTATCTTCTAAAAATTAATGTCCAAAGGCTGTGTGTGTGTGTGTGTGAGAGAGAGAGAGAGAGAGAGAGAGAGAGAGAGAGAGAGAGAGAGAGAGAGAATGCTAGGCTTTTGATATAAGTGCAATCCCAGCAACCCTCTGCAATGTGAAACTAGAGCTTACATAGACTGCTGTTTGAATTTGGGCCTCTTGAATATAGAACCCCAAGGGTCATGCACCATGATTCACGAGACACATTCTGAGACTGCTGGGAGAAATTCTGGGTCACTTACAGTTGAAGAAAGCATTGAAGTCCTCGTCACTGTCAAAATCAAATCGAGAATATTCACAGCTAGGGCTATCTGTTTTAGAAGGAAAGCCCATCTGGAAAGAGAAAGACAGTTGGGGAAAGGAATGAAAAGTGACCTACCAGAAGAGTCCTGAACTGCAGGAACTCAAGCACTAAGAAGAGTTAGGATTTACATGAGCTATTTTATGATAAATAACTGCTCTGGCCCTTCAGCCACGTGAGGACACAATGAGGAGATAGCCGCTATGAACCAGGAAGTGGGTTCTCATCAGACCTGAGTCTGTCAGCCCCTTGATCTTTGACTTGCAGCCTCCAGAACTGTGAGAAATAAATGTCTGTTGTTTATGAAAAACAAAAACAAAAAAAACCTGCTTCTGTTCTATCCCAAGTCCACAATTTGCTACTAGTTCCAATAAGCCTAAGAGTGGTAGAAAAGAGAACACTTTTATTTGATACTCTTTTCCAGAGTCCTCAGGAAGAATTTAAATGCTGGAATTTGTTAAGGGTTTGAGCACAAAAATGTCCCAACGCAAAGTGCTAATACAGCATGAAATCAGTAAAAAAAGAACCGAGAACTGTTTCCTTAAATGTTGAACCCTGATAATAAGCATGGAACTTTTTATGTTTCATTCAAAAAGATGACAACCGTGGCAGACAAGTAGGACACAGTGCTATGTGTGAAGCGATTCCTTGAGGTAATAAGGGACCCTTGAATGGGTCCCATTCTCTGATTTTACAAATCAAGATTAAGTAAGCATCGGTCAGCTGCAAGAGCACTTAGCAGATCCCAGGAAATATAAGCAACTCTCTACTGAGGTAGTGAGCAATTTGCTTCCCCTCTCTCTCCCTTTTCATTCACCTTCCTCTCATTTGACCTACAGAAACAACCAGATATTAATTCCTCTTGGGATCTTCTTCACTCCACCCTCCTTTCCACTTTTAACCTCTGAAAAGCAATGATCCCATTGCACGGTCATGGTCACGCTCTTGCCCTATCACTGCTTTTACCTAGCATCTAGTCCGACAGGTGGTAGATAAGTGCTCCAAGATGGAAAGAATAGATGTAATAATCAGTGCGGACTGCTTTCTTAAGAGTAAGAGAATATACCCAAAGACAGGATCTTAGTGACCAAGATAAAGTTGGCAATGATATCAATCTAAGTCATTACGTGTATTCATCTACGTTTCACATGTTTAGATTCCCACTGCATACCTTGACCAAGTTAGTCATAGAAGCGCGAAGATATTTTGGTATTATTGCTAAGAGCAAAGGGTCACGACATAGGATCTCATGCCGGAAAAGGGCTCCCCAAGTCATCTGAGTTGAAGAACGTAGAAACTAAAGGGGAAAAAGAAAAGTGAAATCTATTTTCTGACTGCTGAGGGTTTGGTGTTGTCCTGTAAACTGAAAGGTGGCCGGTTCGATTTCTGGAAAAGGGCACATGCCTGGGTTGCGGGCCAGGTGCCCAGTTACGGGGTATGTGATAGGCAACTGAATGATATTTCTCTTGCACATTGAGTTTCTCTCCTTCCCTTCTCTCTCTCTCTAAAAATAAGTACATAATCTTTTAAAAAAATCTGTTTATGGATTTGGATTTTATATAACCAGGATTGTTACTTAGCTCAGCAATTACAAGTACATTTTTTTCATGGAAATAAACCACTATAATACTTTGAACTGTCCATACTGTATACATTAGTAATGCCCAACTGCTCATTATGTACCACACATTAATGAGACAGATTGTGGGTCAGGTAAAATTCCTGGAGTGTCAGCTGGAATCTACTACTTTCTCTTTTATGCAAGAAAGATTATAGGAATCTCAGGGTGATATTACAAGAAGAATCTTGAAGTGGATGAAGTTAATTTGTATTTAAAATATCTTTAGTAGCAAATCACCTGGGACATACCTCACATCTGACTGAGCATTATCAAAAGGATATTACTTTTGATAATGCAGCTAATGACCAAGAATTTGATCTTGGTCATTAGCTGTTGGGGAAAAGCTAACGACCCTGATGGTGCAATCCTGGTTCAGGAAGACGATTCGGCAATTCTATTAATGAAATGATACTCTAGTTATTTTCTAGGGCCTTAAGGGTCACATTTTATATATGAGCTGCTAATTACTTCAGACCATAGTGCTTGGTTTTGGCTTACCTAACTAAAATTTTTGAAAAGTTACCTGCATAAAATTTACCTGACTTGGATGCGTTGTGAAAGCAAGAAAAGACTCCAGGTATTTCCCAAAGTTTGCTGGTGTTTCTACACTAGAATCCACACCCTGTTGGACAAAAAGACCATTACATTAATGATACTGATTAGGGGAGGGGAGTGGGAAGAGTGGAATAACAAATACAGATACCTTAAACATGCAAAAATTTCAGTTTTGAAATGACTACGTACTTCCTTGTGGTCTGAGGAAGACTTTACTTCAGGGCTTAAAAACAGGAAAGCCATTTACCTCCTTAATCATCATCATTAAAACCCATTCTGTCATCAAATAGTAAAATCAAAAACAGTATTCATTTCAGAAATCACAGAGAGAAGAAATCCATATTATTTCTTTATATCTGGTCTATTCACATCTCTGTGACCCATTAAATAACCACTCAATGGTATATCTTATGTCTGAAGCTCCATCCTCTAACTATTCAAGCCACCATAAAAAAGACATGATATCACATATAACTATCTGTATCAATATCCTATCTTTCAACTTATAAGACTGAGTGTTAAATATTTCCCTCAAGATAGGTATTTATAGGTAAATTAGAATTAAGTTTTCTTTTATGATCCAACAATAGATCCTTTAGATTCATGGAAGGGGTTCTTCAAATTCATAATGTTTCATAATCTAATAGGACTTTCCAGAATAGTACACTCAGCAGACTGATATTTCACAAAATATCACAAGAATACCAATGTTGGCTTTATGGTGTAACATATGTGGATGTTTGCTACTGACATTAATAAATGACCTGTTAAAAGAAATCTGTATCATTTAAACTCTGTTAAAAGAATTTGATCTGTAGAACCACATGAAATAATCTGCAGGGCAATGCTCCATGAGGCTAACATCAATGGCATGTGTCAGCCCTAATACAAATACAACTTTCTAAATGCTCTCCTCAAACAGCCCTGAAATGCTCTAGAAATTAAGCGCTCACCAGCAATGCGCAGAGCTGATTGCCCAGAGCGCACAGCACCTGACAGAGTCTCTTCAGGAAAACATAGTGTTTTTCTACCAAGCCTCCTCCATCAGCAGTCCTATAAGATGAAAAAACAGTGCGATTAGTTGCACATCAAGAGAACCAAGGGGATTCCCAACAATTGGAAATGTATGTGGTCTGTGCTCAACATTCAAATTTGTTATTAAAGTTAAAAACAAAACTATCAAAAAAAATCCCTCTAAAACGGAAAGATTGATGAAGAATAGTATTCAATGCAGTCTCATTCCTTAAGAGACACTAATTTGGGGCATTATATGGTCCTTGGATATTCTGGAGTAGTAACATGAACTCTGAGCATGACTCCAGACAACAATGTAGATACTTATGTATTTAAAAAAGCTGCCCAAGCAGCTATGGTTGCTCCCTAGGTATTGGTTGATAACTAGGGAGAACTTAGGAGAGATCCCTAGGGGAGCATGTATAACATTTTCTTATACCGCGACAAAATTAAAAGGACTATAATCAAGAGAATGAAAAGATAAGACACAGATTGAAAGAAAATATTTGTAAAAGACACATCTGATAAAGAGCTATTTATCAAAAATATACAATAAACTCTTAAAACTCTATAGAAAGAAAATAACTTAACTAAAAAATGGGCTAAAGATATCTCCTCAGATACACAGATGGCAACTAAACATATGAAAAGATGCTCTACAGCCTTCCAGTCAAGATGGCAGCATAGGTAAAGATGGCTCACCTCCTCACACAACCACATCAAAATTACAACTAAATTATAGAACAACCATCACTCAGAACTGTCAGAAATTGAGTTGAACGGAAGCCTGACAACTACAGAATTAAAGAGACCACTTGCATCCAAACTGGTAGGAGGAGTGGAGAGGTATAACAGGCTGGTCCCACACCCACATGTGCTGGATAAAAATTTGGGAGGTATATCTCGGAAGCGAGGAATCCCAGCCCCACACAAGGCCCACAGCCCAGGGTTCCAGTGCCAGGAAGTCAAGTCCTCATAACTTCCGGCTGCAAAACCCAGCAGGGATTAAGTTGGTGGAAGAAACTGCTGGAGCTCCAAGCAGTTCTTCTTAAAGAACCCACACACAGACTCACCGACTCAGAGTCACTCCCTCTGAGCTCTAGCAATAAGCCAGCAGCTTGGAAGGCACTAAGTGGCATATGTGAAGGAACTGAAGTGTTTGGCATCAAGGCAAGAGCTGGGGAACAGCTTTCTCCCAGACAGAAAGGCAGGCAGAGGCCATTATACCTTTTTTGAACCCCCCCCCCCCCCCCCCGCCGTCCCACAGAGGCACGGAGCTGGCAGGCTGCTATGTCTGAGACTTTATCAACCCAGCTAACACTGTTTACCCCACCCTGGATATCCCAAGGAACTATCACACCAAACTTACTATTTTTAACGGTTGCTTTTCCATATGAATGGCTGATCTTGGCTCGGGCTTCACAACTTCCTAAATCCTCTCAAACGAGTAAAGCTGGCGTCAGTGAGCCCTCAGCCCTGTATAGCTAGCTAACTGGCTGCAGACATGGTACTAGCAGCAGTTGGCTTAGATGCACAGCTTGGCTTCAACTGGGTATCTCCAAGCCCAGCACAAGTAGTAGCCATCTCAGACTGCTTTATAGTTTAGGCAGGGTAGTTCCAGTAAAACACAGGCTGGGGTGGACCTTGGCCTGCACCACCCAGGAAACTCCAGGGCCTGAGCACCCACTGGACAGCCATAGACCACATCAGAGCACCACCATGCTGCTCTGCACAGCTGATTCTCCACAGAGGGCAGAGGTTGGTGGTCTGTGGTCATAGCCAGTCCTTGCAGCTGACTGGAAGGCAAATCCCTCCCATTGACCTGCCAACAGCATAAAGGACACACCTCAAGTAGCCAGAATGGATGAGAGGCGAGGCTGTGCCAGTGGACCCTACAGGACACATACTACATTAGGCCACACTAATAAGACATGGAATCAAAGCAGCTCTACATAGAAACAATCACAGGGAGACAAAGAAATATGGCTCAATGAAAAACAGATCAAAACTCCAAAAAAGAACTACACAAAATGGAGATAAGCAATCTATCAGGTACAGAGTTCAAAACATTGGTTATAAGGATGCTCATGGAACTTAGCGAGGACTTCAACAGCATAAAAAAGATCCAGTCAGAAACAAAAGGATACACTAATTGAAATTAAGAAACAATTTACAGGGAAACAACAGTAGAGTGAATGAAGCCGAGTCAAATCAATGATTGGGAACATAAGGAAATAAAAAAAAACAACCAATCAGAACAACTAGAAAAAGGAATAAAAAAACAAAAACAAACAAACAAACAAAAATGAGGATAGCATAAACAGCCTCTAGGACAACTTACAGAGGTCCAACATTTGCATCACAGAGGTGCCAGAAGAAGAGAAAGAGCAAGAAATTGCAAATCTATTTGAAAAAATAATGCAAGAAAGCTTCCCTAATTTGGTGAAGGAAACAGACATGTAAGTCCAGGAAGGACACAGAGTCCCACAAGATGGAGGTAAAAAGATTCATTTCAAGGCACATAATATGCCAAAGGTTAAAGATAAAGACAGAATGTTAAAAGCAGCAAGAAAAAAGCAGTTAGTTACATGCAGGGGAGTTCCCATAAGACTGTCAGCTGATTTCTCAAAAGAAACTTTGCAGGTTAGAAGGGATTGGCAAGAAATATTTAAAGTCATGAAAAGTAGGGACCTACAGCCAAGATTGCGTTATCTAGCAAAACTATCATTTAGAATTGAAGGGCAGGTAAGGAGCTTCCCAGACAAGAAAAAAACCAAAGGAGTTCATCATCACCAAACCATAATTATATGAAATGTTAAAGGGACTTATTTAAGATAAAGAAGGTGATCAAAGCTATGAACAATAAAATGGCAATAAATACATATCTATTAATGACTGAATCTAAAAAACAAACTAAGCAAACAAAAAGAACAGAGACAGAATCCAGACTCATGGAACCTGAGAGTGTTTTGATGGTTGCCAGCTGGGAAATGAGTGTAGAGGAATGAGTGAAGAGGTAAGGGAATTAAGAAGTACAAATAGTTAGTTACAGAAAAGCCATGGGGATATAAAGTACAGTATAGGAAATGGAGTAGCCAAAGAACTTACAAGCATAACCCATGGACATGAACAATGGTGTGGGGACTGCCTGAAGCAGTGAGGTGTGCTGGGTGAACAGTGGCAAAGGGGGGAAAACTGGGACAATTGTCGTAGCACAATCAATAAAACATAATTTTTGAAAAAGGAAGAAAAGATCCTTCACAGGTCATCAGAGAAATGCAAATTAAAACAACAAAATACTGCACAACTATTAGAATGGCCAGAATCCAACAATGGAAACACCAAATGCTGTAAAGAATGTGGAGCAATAGAAAACCATTGTTATTGGGAAGGTACACCACTCTGGAAGGCAGTTTAATCCAGCCATCGCCCCTCCTAGGTATTTACCCAAAGGAGTTCAAAACCTGTGTTCACACAAAAGCCTGCATGCTTATAGCATGTTAAACTTGGATGTTTATAGCAGTTTTATTCATAATCCCCCAAATTTGGAAGCAACCAAGTGTCCTTTGATAGGTGAATGAATAAATAGAACCTGGTACATCTAGACAATGGGATATCATTCAGTGCTAATAATCTACAGAACTTAAAACACCAAGAGTAAACCCTAAGGTAAACTATGGAATTTGGATGATTTTATGTGTCAACGTAGGTTCATCTGTTCTAACAAAGGCACCACCCTGGACAGTGATGTTGATGAGGGGGAGGCTATGCATGTGTTGAGTTAGGGGTATATGGGAAATTGCTGTACCTTCCCCTGAACTTCACTGTGGACCTTAAATTGCTTTAAAAAAGAAAGCCTTTAAAAAACTATAATAAAAGCATAACTTTGAGTCTCATTTTCATTTAGTTCTGATTGCAATCCTTTTTAATTCTTTAAATAAAAAAAAATTATAACTTATTTAATAGCGAAACTTGACCTGTAATGACATAAAACTATTTCTAGTAACAAGAATTAATAATGACAACCTGGCTGAGTATCTCAGTTGGTTAGAGCATCATCCCCATATACCAAGTTTGCAGGTTCAATCCCTGGTAAGGGTACATACAAGAATCAATGTTTTTCTCTCTCCCTTAAATGAAACTAAATAATAATAACAATAATAACTACTGTGGACAGAAGCCATATCAGCTGTGTTCTGGAGGACTACAGTATAATGTAAAAAGCTGGGGCCTTGCCCTGGCTGGTATGTCTTAGTGGATTGAGAGCCGGCCTGAGAACCAAAGGGTCTCCAGTTCGATTCCCAGTCAGGACACATGCCTAGGTTGCAGGCCAGGTCCCCAGTAGGGGGTGTGCAAGAAGCAACCACACACTAATGTTTCTCTCCCTCTCTTTCTCCCTCCCTTCCTCTCTCCCTAAAAATAAATAAATAAAATCTAAAAAACAAAAAGAAAAATAACAGCTGGGGCCTTGAGACAACTAAGACCTAGGCTCTAACAATACTGAAGGGCAGTATGGCATTATGGTTTCCAATGCAGGCTTTGGTGTCTGATTGCTTGGGTTTGAATCATAGCTTTGCTGATTAGTATCAGTCACGCAAATTGAGATAGGACACCTCAGCGTGAATGTCATGGTCTCTATGTAACTAATGGGTCTTGGAGACAGTAACTGCAGTGGCTACTCAAAAGACCTATCACTCATTTAATTAACAGGACCCCTTAAAAACAGAGCTGAAGTCTCCACAGGAAAGCCATCATAAAAGCTATATTAGAATAAACAGCAAGAGATTTTAAGTAGTACATGTGTCTCACATATTTTCACTTGTCTTGGGACCAAGAATCAGTGATAAGTATTGAAAAGAGGGTGTCTCAACAGCTTCCACTATTTGTAAGACATGGTTCTACGTGACTCCCTGGTAAGAAACACAGTATAAGGAAATGCTTTAATATTTACCAGAGCAATGGGAAGAAAACAAGCAGAAGCCATTATTTTAGAATCTTGAGTATGTTTACAGGTTTTATGAACACATTTCTCACTGACCACATTGTTCCTCAACACTTCAGATATTAACTATTTCGATAAGGAAATCATGGAGGCATGTCTCAAGTTATATAATCAAGCCAGGCCCTGGGACAGACTTGCATCCAGATCTAAGCAGTCTCAGGCATAGTCACCAAGGTCACTAGGAGGCTTAGGGAACATCAGAAGCAGACAAAGAAAATCATGGAGATGAACTGTCTGGAGAAAATGGGGAAAATCGTGAATGTGAATCGGTGCCAAGTCGGTGGCCACAACTTATTTCCAGTATAAGGTCTTCAAAAAGGTTCAAGTCCCTTTAAGACTGCCTGATTTTCTTATTAGAAACACTGTCAACTGACTGTCAGCACTCAGACAGGAACTTCAGATATATCTGAGCATGATATAACAAGGAATTAGAAAAACATACAAAAGTAGATACTCACTGTGCAGCAGAGAGTATATAATGCATGGCAACATCTCCAAATAAGACCATTAAGGGTTTCCGGTCTTCCAACTTGCCCTAGACCCAATTTTAGGGAAACACAGGTAGCACAAAAACTGTATTATTAAAAGCTTCCAATTACCAACATCTTCTTACCTATATAATCAAATATAGTGAGGGGCAACCAGTCAACATTGATGTTTCTCTCCCTCTTTCTCCCTCCCTTCCCCTCTCTAAAAAATAAGTAAATAAAAACTTTTAGACAATGTTTAAATCTTAATTTGGATAAAATTTATATTTTTAAATGTGATATGAAAGCAAATACCACAGCAAAGTAAGTGGCATCTGAAGATAGCATTGCTGTGGGGAAAAGAGTCACGGTCCCGTTTGTTAGTAGCCACAATCTATGATTCTCTGACATAAACATCAAGTTTTAAAGTTTAATACTACCTTTATCTCTTAAGTGTGAAGTGCCAAGCTTCACAGCTGTTTCAAGAACCAACTAGCCTGACCAACCTCTGCATTTTTTGCCAATAAATGCCTAGAATATTGGCAAACGGTTGTCCAAAATGGTTGAAGGCAGGTAGGTAGCTGGCGTCAAGTAAAAAAAAAACAAACCAAACCTTTAAGTGTTTTTCCGTCACAACATACAATTAAACGCACACACAACCCTCAGAGACTTCAAGGATCTAAGTCAGTTTGAAGTGGTAACTTACTTTTCTGCTGACTGCAATGAGAAGACATTCAGCGGCTCCCAGCTGAAGTTCCTGTTCATTCAGAAGCAGGCACAACACCTCCAGGAGTTTGCAGTTTTCAGCAGTGATGTGACTCATGGACACCCAGTCAATGTAGCCTGCTAGAGTGTTCAGGGCTGCCACTCCGACACGACAGTGTGCTTGAGCCTGAATAAGAGAGAAATAACTTTTTGACCATTAAGTTCTAATAGACAAGGAAACAGTGGTTACACCCGAGTTCCTTCTATTTCCTAATTCTAGAAAGAAAATGATTTTTTAAAATGTACTATTGTAACAGTTGCTAATAAGAAATTCAAAAGTATTTTTTTCCTCATGAACACATTCATTTCTCAAACACTGGCATTCTTAAGAAATCAGTAAGACCATGTTGATATGAGTCCATCAAATTTCCTTCAAGAAATCTCAGATACTGTAATTTTAACTCCCTTTTACCTTAGCTCAGTGATCAAATAAACCAAGGCTAAGGTCACCTTCCACTAGATGGATAGATACATCTTGTACCTGCAAGCCTCAAAAAAGTCTCCTTCCAACTCCACAAAGAGCTCTTACCTTTGGGTCCTGAGCATTATCTGTATTCTGAAAGAAAAGAAGTATAAGGATCCAATGTTTTTAATGAGTAAAAGGCTGTGTAATAACTTTCCATCCCCATATCAAGGCTCTCAAACAGATTCTCCAATGTAGACTCAACCTTCAATCTTGGAAAGAATGTAACTTTGCCAAGGACACATAACTGATATTCGCTCTAGTAAGACCAGGTTATTTTAATTTTAGCAATATGACAAAAAGTTAATATTTAAAGAGCTTACATAAATTTGTTAGAACATTCAGATCTGCAAAGACAGTTTCAAAGCACATGATTTACAAAGAAATACAACTAAAAGATGAACAATAAATAAGGCTCAACATTGCTGGTGATAAAAGAAATACAGTTTAAAACAAAGTATTAGCACGTTTTCCAAATTAAAGACAAATTATAACTGGCAAAGATACAGTAAAATGATGTAATGTTAAAGGAAAAAAGAAACAAGATTAAATCAGTGCAATTTATCACCACATATGAATGCACATATAGGAAAAACATGTACACAAAAATACTAGATGCTAAACAAATCAAAACAGTATCTTTAGTAAATGTACAAATATGACTAATTTTTACACTTATATTCCAAATGCTGTAAAATTACATAATGCTCACAATTTACAATTGTGTAAAATATTTTTCTGAGGGATTTTTTAAATTAAAATTAAGAGTAAGTCCTTAAGACCATTAACAGAAAAATAATACAAGCAGGAATAACAACTTCTGAAGTACCTGAAAACTTATCATCAAGAGCATGAGGGACTAGTTTTATGATCTTTTCTCAACTATTAAAACTATGTTTTTTGCCTCGTCCTGTGGCCCACTGAGACTTGCTACAAGGGGAGCAGTGGGCAGCAGCAGTTCGTCCCGGGATCACCCCTTGAGCCTGTCTCCAAGGCCCCCTTTTCTCTGACTTCCCAGGGAGCCAAAGCAGCCTACCTAGGCCCTCTCTTGTAACTTCTGTTATCCTAAGCCTTTCCTTGTTTCACTGTCCCCAGGTTTAATAAATGTACTCTCAAAATCACCTGGACTCGTGTTGTGAAATCTTTCCTTCACAAAATCAAGAGCCACTGTGTGGCTCAGTGTGCTGGGTATCGTTCTGAAAACTGAAAGGTTGCCAGTTCAATTCCTGGTCAGGGAACACGCCTAGGTTGCAGTTTGGTCCCCAGTTAAGGTGTGAACAAGATGCAACCGATCAATGTTTCTCTTTCTCCTTCCTTTCCCCTCTCTCTAATATCAATCATGTCCTTGAGAAAAAGAATTTGTTTTCATAAATAACCATTATTAAGGCTTTATTATTAACACTGATTCATACAGATGTGTAAATGGCACAGAGATGAGAAGAACATCATCTTCCTCGTCAGCACCTACTAATGCTGCCCAGAGGAAAAAGGGATCCTTAAGACAAGAGCCAAGTCCAGTCTCTGTTCTCCATTCCTGCAAACCCTTTATTCCTACTTGGGTCCTCCACACCCCTGGGACCAGTACAGGAGCCAGATGATGGGACAGGAAAAGTGAGTCTACTCATCCCATTATTGTTCACCGTTCAACTTACTCTTCAATTTGGAAGGTGAAAGGATAGAAGAGGAAAAGCAACTACAAGCAAACTGAGAAGTTCAAGGTAAAAGAAATGGCTCTGGGTGAGCTCTGGTCCTGTGCACAAGTGGGAGCCCAGTATAACAGATGAAGGAAACTAAAACAGAGGCTAGAGAAAAACACACCAGTAGGTGTTTTTAACTTTTTTTAGACTGTCACCTATCATCAGCCCTGTTCTGGCACATTGGCTAGATTTCTACAGCAACTAAGTATTCATAATTTGTTCTGTATCTCCTAGGTATTAAATCTCCCAGGGGAAAATAAAAGAATACCTCCTTCACCCTCATCACATAGGTTTGGTTTTTGTTTTGCTTTAAAAAAAAAAAAAAAAATTTGAGTTTACTTTATTTTAAACAATTGTTTTTCTTCCTGAATGAATGAAATAATCAATCTCATGTGATCCACGCCACCAATCCAATCAGGCTTAGCTGTGGGCAAGGACTGTGAAAGTACTGAAACTTTCTCTTCTTTTATTAATACCCAGCCACATCAGTCTAACTGGTTCATATTAAAGAAGCTCAGAGAGGGAGAGATCCTCTCACTCCCTGAGGAGGGCTGGAGACCCAGACACTGGGAACTCCACACTAACATTCTCTGCTCGCTCCAGGCCTGTGGGATATCCATCCAACTGTTAACAGACGGGAACAAGGCCCAGAGCAGGTCTGCCCTGGCACAGCCTGTATACTGCGTGGGTTCTTGATTTTGTGAAGGAAAGATTTCACAACATGAGTCCAGGTGATTTTGAGAGTACATTTATTAAACCTGGGGACAGTGAAACAAGGAAAGGCTTAGGATAACAGAAGTTACAAGAGAGGGCCTAGGTAGGCTGCTATGGCTCCCTGGGAAGTCAGAGAAAAGGGGGCCTTGGAGACAGGCTCAGGGGGTGATCCCAGGACGAACTGCTGCTGCCCACTGCTCCCCTTGTAGCGAGTCTCAGTGGGCCACTGGAGTTTAGGAGATGCACGCCTGAGAGGGAAGAAAGGTGTGGGCATGCTCCTGGGAGGGAGAGCGTGCCCATGTAGGTTTTTTAAATCCAAGTATTTCCTTGATGTTTTCTTTTGAAAAATCTCAGGGAGGTATTTTGGGCGATAAAGTCCATTCTAGTAAGAAGAATGGGGCGTGAATTCTAACCATTTATAGGGGGTCTTGAATAATTACCCCAAGCCTTGGTTTTCCTCATCTGCAAAATGGAAACAATACTTTCTGACTCTTAGGGTTTTGAGAGTGTAAACAAGTACAGGTTGTGGCAAAAGCAGGCATACAGTTGTTCATATGGGAAATAATATAATAACTAACAGACTTGGCAATCCCATCTGGAGACACATTTGTTGTGGCAGCAGTGCACCAACCACAAGGAACATTTCATAGACAAGCTACACTGGCCTTCAAGAGCAAGGCTCCTGGCTTAAAGTTTAAGTTGGCAGAGTAGGAAGATCCTCCTACTAGAGCCTCTCATTGACACGAAAACTGCAACTACGAATAGAACATCTATCTCTCAGAATGACCTGAAGACTAGCAGAGCAGACTTTCTACAACTACGTACATAAAGAAAACACCACACTAAAATAGGTAGGAGGAGTAGAGACTAAGTCTAGTCAGGACCTACCCTACCCTCCACTCCCCAGGCAGTGACTCTCAAGTGGGAAGAATATCACAACTGCAGAAATCATCCTGGAAGAGCAAGGGGTCCGAGTCCTGGCCTAGGAAACTTGCACCAGGAAGACGAGCCTCCAGTGGGGCTTACATGTGGGAGAACCAAAGGGCCACAGGAAACCTGGGTTGTGGTCTTTTTGAGTCGTGGCATAGAAGCAGCAGTTTGAAAAGCATCTAGGTCACATGTGAACGTGATAAATTAACTAATTTTAGGGTATGTGCTGGAGAGACGGGGATCCTTTGAACTTTCTTCTCAGACAGAGGTGCTGGCAGGCGCCATCCCCCTCAGCCCTCAGTCCCCTGCTTTAATCTAGATGATCTGACACTGGCAGGCACCATTTCTGACACTCTATTAGCCTTACTAACACTGTTCACCCCACACCGGCATTTATTTCCCTGAGGACTCATTAAGGCAATCATCCCTCCAAAGTGGCTCCTGCCCTGCCACCCCCTAGTGGGAAGCCTCAGCTGGCACCAGCACCCAGCAGTGTCTCTGCAACAGCATAGTTGGGCCTCGTAGCCAGCCACACCAAAGGCTTGCCATGCACACCAGTGAGTCTGTAACGGTGTGGCCAGGCCTCTTAGCTGGTGGGCCAGGGACCAGCCTCCTCTGCCAGTGTGTCATGGAAGTTGTGGCCCAGCCACAACAGAAAGCCATACACTAGTCCATCCAGGAAACACCTTACACATTGATGTTTCTCTCCCTTTCTCCCTCCTTTCCCCTCTCTCTAAATAAATAAAATATTTTTAAAAATCTCACTAGTAAAGGCAAACATATAGTAGATAGTAGACCAACCACTTATAAATCTAGTATTAAAATGATTAAAATGGCAATAAGTACATACCTATCAATAATTACTTTAAATGTAAGTTGACTCAATGATTCATTGAAAATACATAGGGCCCTTGCTGGTGTAGTTCAGTGGATTGAGTGCGGGACTGTGAACCAAAGGGTTCGATTCCCAGTCAGGGCACATGCCTGGGTTGCAGGCCAGGTCCCCAGTAGGGGGGTGTGCAAGAGGCAAGCACACATTAATGTTTCTCTCCCTCCCTTCCTCTCTGTAAAAATAAATAAATAAAACATTTTTAAAAAGAAAAAAATACATAGGATGACTGAATGGATAAAAAAACAAGACCTTTACATTTGCTGCCTACAGGAGACTCCAGATTGAAAGACACACACAGATTTTTCAGTGTGTGATGACAGTAAAGGGATAGAAAAAGGTATTTCATGAAAATGGAAAAAAAAAAGAAGAAGCTAGGATAGCAATACTTTTATCAGACAAAACAGACTTTAAAACAATGGCTATAACAAGAGACAAAGAAGGACCCACAATTTGACTCTGGGCACTTATCTGAAGAAAACCAATTAGAAAAGATCTAGGCACCCCTTTGTTAACTGCAGCATTACTTACAGTAGCCAAGATATTGTACAAAAGCATCCTAGGTGTTAATCAACAGGTGGAGGAATAAAGGGGTTATCTATTCCCCGCCTCTCTCCCTCCCTCCCTCTCTCTCTC